>JAJOZX010002205.1:520000-582500 GCA_023014485.1 Bathynomus jamesi
TACGTCCAAATGGAGTCAATGGGCAAAATTCTACGAGTTATGCACAAAACACTACTATGGGCCCATATGAACCCACTGGGCCGGAAAAAGCCGTATATATATATATGATCAGTTCGTGGCTCAGTAATACCCTTTCCCGTAACCGAAGAGAAGACACTAAGATCGATTCCCGGTGATGCTGATTGATAATGATCCGGGATTTAGTGCAATGGGCTTCAGTATCTGGCCTGAGCGCTGTGCCAGTTTCTGGCCCTCCTGACCGATTCTATATATATATATATATATATATCTGCATCAAGATTTATCAAGTGTTTAAAAAAAAAAATTATTTTTTTAACTCAAAATGTTAATTTTTTAACTTAATCGTATTATAATTAACACAAATAAACTACGAAATTGTTTGCAAAATTATAATTTGTTAAAACTATAAGTTAAATTATGAAATAAAAATAAATAAACAATATACTAATTTATTCCTACCTTTCACTGATCAAAATTCAAAATTTCCTTTTTTTTTTCAGACGAAATAAATCAATCGTTTAAAATAAAATAAAAAAGTACCCCCCAACTCGCTTCCGTAACATTAGATATGAAAGAAAACGGGAAGCTTTAAGAATAATATTTACAAATAGGCTTTCTAAATAACATAAATTTTGATGTTCTTTCTTTTACCATATACACGGTGAACCAAAAGTAGGTGGACAGTAGGTTGAATACGGTTTGTGTTATATTATATTATAACTATGGTGTTCATTATAACTATGGTGTTTTTGTTTTATTATATTAAATATTATAACTAAATTTATTTAAATTTTATTTTGTATTATAGTATACAAAAAAATTAAATATGTATTCTCAAAATAAACGTTATCATTTACTGTCCACCTACATTTGGTTCACCCTATATATATATATATATATATATATATATAGTAGTAAGTATCTATTGGACTAACAATGGTATTTGGAGTATATCAAATACCAACGGATATCTGCTATCTACCATCTGTTATTAGATAGACAAAGCTAGATAGATAGATAAATAAATAGATAAAGAGATAGATAAATAGATAAGTAGATAATTAGATAGCTAAATTCATTAAAAACAAAATAATTTTACTTACATAATCCAAGGAGAGTGGGTAAAAATATTCTGAAAATCACGGCTGCAGTCAGCTGATGAGTTGTCATTTTTGCAGACTTCGGAATTAAAAAAAAAAGCAAATTTTAAATTAAAAAGTTTTCTTTCTGTTCTTTTTTTTTAGTTTTTTAAATTTTTACTGTGTTGCTTCATTATCGATTTTAAGATAAGTTCCAAAAAGTAAAAAACTGCGGTCCTTTTATTCGAATTATTGATTCTTTCAATGCGGCTAACTTCATCACTGTTAGCTCGATGTATATTTTGCTTAGAGCTAAAAAAGCATTTCACATTTTGACAATCAAAGATAGAGAGATAGAGAGAGAGAGAGAGAGAGAGAGAGAGGAAACGTGAATTATTAGACACTTCAATCAAAATTCCTCTTAAAATATGGCACTCGTTATGACGCCAATCGTAACAAAAGATGAACAAAGAAGAATAAACAAGAAAAAAACAAGTACAGACAAAAAAAAAAACAAGAAAAACAACAAAAAAACAAGCACAACTATTTCGAATGTCTGCGCGCGCGCGGGGGTTTTTAGCATTATTATTTTTTATATTATAATAATTCTCCTTTGACACGATAGAGCGTATGCAGCCATTCTTTTATAGATCTGATACGCTGATGGGAAAAATCACATCCTGAAGGTTCGTTCCTTACGTTTTCGTGTGTGTGTGTGTTGTGTGTGTGTGTGTGGGTGTGGGTGTGAATTTAATAATAATAAGAATTTTACGAGCTTGTTATTGGCCAAAAAAATTATATATAGCAGGTGTAATAGGGGTGGAGTGACATTCTTTAGGGAAACAAAGCATTTCCGCACCATTTTTCAACATTGTCTCAACATAGAATTAAATTTGAATTAAAATATTTAAGAATTTTAATGTCTGTAATTATATTTTTTTTAAATTTCTACTTTCCAATTAATATTATAGTTATATTACTAATTATTATATATTATAATGTTATATTATTATTGATTAATTACATCATTAATGATAATGGTGATGATAATGATAATGATGATAATATTATTATTATTATATGGACAATAAGTGGTTTACCAACAGTTTTTCATTATCATTCATTCATTCATTATATATATATATATATATATATATATATATATATAATAGTGTAGTGAAAGGACGAACTATATATATATACACATAGAGCCACAGTGTACATAAATGCTTAACTATTCACTCGGTGAGTTGATTAACAGTTATGTACAGGGTGGGCAAAAAGTCTGGGCACCATCTCTGATGTAAAAATTAAATATGTAAATATGCTGAGGGGGTGCCCAGACTTTTTGCCACCCTATACATTAGCTTCATGCAAAAGGCGTAAATTATGACGAAAGAATACCTACAAATTTTAAAATTAACATAAGTAGCGCATTTTGCGCGGAGTCAAATAATTGTTGTTGCTGTTTGTTGTTGCTGTTGCAAACGTTTCATCTGGACTCCCAAATTATCCCGATGTTTGCAACATCCTAAAAGTTCTCCCAATTCCCAAACAAATCGGACAAATTAATTAAATGGTGTAGCTTCAAATTTTCTGAAGCTATATTTGGTCACAATGAACCTTTTCTTTTTTTTTTTCCACGAACAAAATCTCTCTTCAATCACTCATTCTTGCTTAAAAGCAAACAAATTCACGTTTAATGTTCTCAGCATCAACCTTGGGGAAAATTAAAAGTGAAAGAGATTTTAAAAAATCATCCTTTTATGTCAAGCCAAAAGAACGATGTTTTACAGTCTGTTCTGAAAGAAAAGATGGCGGAAATTGCCCAGTCGGAAAAATATCCAATGTGGAGATCAAATCTAAAGTGAATAATGCAGTATATTTAATGAATAACTAATGAATCACAGGCGCGCGCGCACACACACACACACACACACACATCTGCGAACAAGGACAGGTGTGATAAGTGTTTCGGACGTATTTGAGGGCTCGAAGGATGGTTCCTGTTACGTCATTAAATAAGTCATTAAATGAATAATAAGGTACGCGCTAATCTAGCCTAACCTTACCTAACCAAACCTTAACTAACTAACCTAGCCTAACCTAAACTAATCAGGATCAATTTATCTTTTTTCCGACAGTAAAATATTTCTAGATTTTTTTATATAAATGTTTTAATTTTCCGAGGTACCAAAAGCGTTACCTCACAAAAAAATTACTCTACTTTATCTGTGAATTATCACCCACTCGACCTCACTTACCCCATCTGTCGTTCACCACCACACACACACACACACACTGATTATCCTTAAAGTATTACGCTAGTGGCTTTCCGAAAGAAGTGATATTGGTATCCTCTTCCGTTTTTGTAGGTCACATAAAAGATTTTAAATCTTAAAAATAACGTAACTATGTAACTTTTCAGCTAAAAGAAAACAACTTTACAGCTATAGATCTGTTAAGAATTTCCTTCCTGATCTTATAAAATACAGAAAAGAGTATAAATATAAGATCCATATCGAAATCGCATTCTTATAAAGATGTTACCAACGACACTTCAAAGAAAAGGGTAATTTTCAGTAGATTTCAAATAAACTTAAATTTACTTCTGTAGCGGAAAAATTAATACCATATCCCGAGATGTTTATTATTAAATCTACGTACAAGCAGGGGCGTACACAGCATTTTTTAAAGGAGGGGCACACATATATTTATATATATATATATATATATTGTGTGCGTGTGTGTGTGTGTGTGTGTTGTGTGTGTGAGCTCAAAATTGATGATGATTGATTTGGAATCAAAATGAATTGTATCTTGGAAGGCTTCAGTTGTATTTTATTTCCAATTTATGGGCAAAGAATTAAATTTACACAAATTTATCGTACGTATAAAGACATATATAAACGTTCCTAAGCCAACCAAAATTGCTTTTGAGTTCTGAGTTAATAACATGTCCTGGTAACCATGAAATAACTGAAATTTCATATGACATCAAGACTTTTTTTGTGGTGAATGTCGCAAAGTTATCGATTTTTGAAAAAAAAAATTTCAAATATCTTTAATGAGAGTAGTAATAATTTTTGCAATGGGGGCCTATGCCCCCTATGCCCCCCTTATATGCGCCACTGCGTACAAGTATGTCTACCCTTGCATACTATAATTTTTATATAACCTCTGGGTTTTATAAATGGACATACGGACCAGTATTTATCCTTTAAAGGACAGCTTCCCTGCAATTGGTGCCATTGTATTTCCCATTCTCGGTCCGGAAATGAGAATGTTCGAAATGAGAATTCCAGAATTGAGAAAAGGCATAAAAAGGAGGGCTGTGGTACAAATGCACGTCCGAGGGGTATTTTCTATATGAAAACTTTAATTTAATGAAGGAAATCCTACAGAGTGAGCATAAGAATAGATCAATTTGAGAACGGTTTCTTTTGAAATTCCCACTTTTGGATTTCTCATGGGAATGACGCAGAGGATGAGGCCCTTAAAGCGTTCCAAATCAGTTTATGTCTGCAGATAACCTATCTACCCAGTATACGTGCATTTAGTTCGAGGGGGTGGGGGTTGCAGGTGCCAATGCTAAGTGAGAGGAAACGAGGGGGAAGGGGGGGGAGAGGGAAAAGGGGGGAAAGCAAAATTTTAATTACAGGGGAGGTCATAAGGGAATAAGTAAATAAAAATTAAAACAAAAGTAATATATATATATATATATATATGTGGTGAGGGAGTGAAGGGAATAGGGACCAGATAAAGGGAATAAATAAATAGTAACCACTTACAAAAAGGGTAGTAAAAATGAGATTAGAAGCTAATGAGCTGTTAGTTTTCCTCTTTCAATAATGCTAACTTAGACTTAAATAACTTTAGGAGAAAAACTATACATGTAGACGGCTGGAATGATTATTTATGTGGCTGAACTTCAGACTACATCCAGAGATGTTTTCTTAATGTGGTGTGAACAAGGGAAGCCAAGGCAAGGCCCTGCATTAGAACAAAAACAGAAGCCTAATGCTAGGTTCAAATACTGTATGTATTAAAGTATATAAAAAATCATGCGCGGAATCAAATAATTGTTGTTGTTGTTTGTTGTTGCTGTTGCAAACGTTTCATCTGGACTCCCAAATTATCCCGATGTTTGCAACATCCTAAAAGTTCTCCCAATTCCCAAACAAATCGGACAAATTAATTAAATGGTGTAGCTTCAAATTTTCTGAAGCTATATTTGGTCACAATGAACCTTTTCTTTTTTTTTTTTCCACGAACAAAATCTCTCTTCAATCACTCATTCTTGCTTAAAAGCAAACAAATTCACGTTTAATGTTCTTAGCATCAACCTTGGGGAAAATTAAAAGTGAAAGAGATTTTAAAAATCATCCTTTTATGTCAAGCCAAAAGAACGATGTTTTACAGTCTGTTCTGAAAGAAAAGATGGCGGAATTTGCCCAGTCGGAAAAATATCCAATGTGGAGATCAAATCTAAAATGAATAATGCAGTATATTTAATGAATAACTAATGAATCACAGGCGCGCGCGCACACACACACACACACACACATCTGCGAACAAGGACAGGTGTGATAAGTGTTTCGGACGTATTTGAGGGCTCGAAGGATGGTTCCTGTTACGTCATTAAATAAGTCATTAAATGAATAATAAGGTACGCGCTAATCTAGCCTAACCTTACCTAACCAAACCTTAACTAACCTAACCTAGCCTAACCTAAACTAATCAGGATCAATTTATCTTTTTTCCGACAGTAAAAATATTTCTAGATTTTTTTATATAAATGTTTTAATTTTCCGAGGTACCCAAAGCGTTACCTCACAAAAAAATTACTCTACTTTATCTGTGAATTATCACCCACTCGACCTCACTTACCCCATCTGTCGTTCACACACACACACACACACACACACACTGATTATCCTTAAAGTATTACGCTAGTGGCTTTCCGAAAGAAGTGATATTGGTATCCTCTTCCGTTTTTGTAGGTCACATAAAAGATTTTAAATCTTAAAAATAACGTAACTATGTAACTTTTCAGCTAAAAGAAAACAACTTTACAGCTATAGATCTGTCAAGAATTTCCTTCCTGATCTTATAAAATACAGAAAAGACTATAAATATAAGATCCATATCGAAATCGCATTCTTATAAAGATGTTACCAACGACACTTCAAAGAAAAGGGTAATTTTCAGTAGATTTCAAATAAACTTCAAATTTACTTCTGTAGCGGAAAAATTAATACCATATCCCGAGATGTTTATTATTAAATCTACGTACAAGCAGGGGCGTACACAGCATTTTTTAAGGAGGGGCAACAATATATTTATATATTTATATATTGTGTGCGTGTGTGTGTGTGTGTGTGTGTGTGAGCTCAAAATTGATGATGATTGATTTGGAATCAAATGAATTGTATCTTGGACTTCAGTTGTATTTTATTTCCATTTATGGGCAAAGAATTAAATTTACACAAATTTATCGTACGTATAAAGACATATATAACGTTCCTAAGCCAACCAAAATTGCTTTTGAGTTCTGAGTTAATAACATGTCCTGGTAACCATGAAATAACTGAAATTTCGTATGACATCAAGACTTTTTTTGTGGTGAATGTCGCAAAGTTATCGATTTTTGAAAAAAAAAAATTCAAATATCTTTAATGAGAGTAGTAATAATTTTTGCAATGGGGCCTATGCCCCCTATGCCCCCCTTATATGCGCCACTGCGTACAAGTATGTCTACCCTTGCATACTATAATTTTTATATAACCTCTGGTTTTATAATGGACATACGGACCAGTATTTATCCTTTAAAGGACAGCTTCCCTGCAATTGGTGCCATTGTATTTCCCATTCTCGGTCCGGAAATGAGAATGTTCGAAATGAGAATTCCAGAATTGAGAAAAGGCATAAAAAGGAGGGCTGTGGTACAAATGCACGTCCGAGGGGTATTTTCTATATGAAAACTTTAATTTAATGAAGGAAATCCTACAGAGTGAGCATAAGAATAGATCAATTTGAGAACGGTTTCTTTTGAAATTCCCACTTTTGGATTTCTCATGGGAATGACGCAGAGGATGAGGCCCTTAAAGCGTTCCAAATCAGTTTACGTCTGCAGATAACCTATCTACCCAGTATACGTGCATTTAGTTCGAGGGGGTGGGGGTTGCAGGTGCCAATGCTAAGTGAGAGGAAACGAGGGGAAGGGGGAGAGGCGAAAAGGGGGAAAGCAAAATTTTAATTACAGGGAGGATGGTCATAAGGGAATAAGTAAATAAAATTAAAACAAAAGTAATATATATATATATATGTGGTGGTGAGGGAGTGAAGGGAATAGGGACCAGATAAAGGGAATAAATAAATAGTAACCACTTACAAAAAGGGTAGTAAAAATGAGATTAGAAGCTAATGAGCTGTTAGGTTTCCTCTTTCAATAATGCTAACTTAGACTTAAATAACTTTAGGAGAAAAACTATACATGTAGACGGCTGGAATGATTATTTATGTGGCTGAACTTCAGACTACATCCAGAGATGTTTTCTTAATGTGGTGTGAACAAGGGAAGCCAAGGCAAGGCCCTGCATTAGAACAAAAACAGAAGCCTAATGCTAGGTTCAAATACTGTATGTATTAAAGTATATAAAAAATCATGCGCGGAATCAAATAATTGTTGTTGTTGTTTGTTGTTGCTGTTGCAAACGTTTCATCTGGACTCCCAAATTATCCCGATGTTTGCAACATCCTAAAAGTTCTCCCAATTCCCAAACAAATCGGACAAATTAATTAAATGGTGTAGCTTCAAATTTTCTGAAGCTATATTTGGTCACAATGAACCTTTTCTTTTTTTTTTTCCACGAACAAAATCTCTCTTCAATCACTCATTCTTGCTTAAAAGCAAACAAATTCACGTTTAATGTTCTTAGCATCAACCTTGGGGAAAATTAAAAGTGAAAGAGATTTTAAAAAGTCATCCTTTTATGTCAAGCCAAAAGAACGATGTTTTACAGTCTGTTCTGAAAGAAAAGATGGCGGAATTTGCCCAGTCGGAAAAATATCCAATGTGGAGATCAAATCTAAAGTGAATAATGCAGTATATTTAATGAATCACAGGCGCGCGCGCACACACACACACACACACACACATCTGCGAACAAGGACAGGTGTGATAAGTGTTTCGGACGTATTTGAGGGCTCGAAGGATGGTTCCTGTTACGTCATTAAATAAGTCATTAAATGAATAATAAGGTACGCGCTAATCTAGCCTAACCTTACCTAACCAAACCTTAACTAACCTAACCTAGCCTAACCTAATCTAATCAGGATCAATTTATCTTTTTTCCGACAGTAAAAATATTTCTAGATTTTTTTATATAAATGTTTTAATTTTCCGAGGTACCAAAAGCGTTACCTCACAAAAAAATTACTCTACTTTATCTGTGAATTATCACCCACTCGACCTCACTTACCCCATCTGTCGTTCACACACACACACACACACACTGATTATCCTTAAAGTATTACGCTAGTGGCTTTCCGAAAGAAGTGATATTGGTATCTCTTCTGTTTTTGTAGGTCACATAAAAGATTTTAAATCTTAAAAATAACGTAACTATGTAACTTTTCAGCTAAAAGAAAACAACTTTACAGCTATAGATCTGTCAAGAATTTCCTTCCTGATCTTATAAAATACAGAAAAGACTATAAATATAAGATCCATATCGAAATTGCATTCTTATAAAGATGTCACCAACGACATTTCAAAGTGTGTGTGTGTCAGCTCAAAATTGATGATGATTGATTTGGAATCAAAATGAATTGTATCTTGGAAGGCTTCAGTTGTATTTTATTTCCAATTTATGGGCAAAGAATTAAATTTGCAGAAAGTAATCGTATGTATAAAGACAAATATAAACGTTCCTAAGCCAGCCAAAATTGCTTTTGAGTTCTGAGTTAATAACATGTCCTGGTAACCATGAAATAACTGAAATTTCATATGACAATGGGGGGCCTATACCCCCTATGCCCCCCTTATATACGCCACTGCGTACAAGTATGTCTGCCCTTGCATACTATAATTTTTATATAACCTCTGGGTTTTATAAATGGACATACGGACCAGTATTTATCCTTTAAAGGACAGCTTCCCTGCAATTGGTGCCATTGTATTTCCCATTCTCGGTCCGGAAATGAGAATGTTCGAAATGAGAATTCCAGAATTGAGAAAAGGCATAAAAAGGAGGGCTGTGGTACAAATGCATGCCCGAGGGGTATTTTCTATATGAAAACTTTAATTTAATGAAGGAAATCCTACAGAGTGAGCATAAGAATAGATCAATTTGAGAACGGTTTCTTTTGAAATTCCCACTTTTGGATTTCTCATGGGAATGACGCAGAGGATGAGGCCCTTAAAGCGTTCCAAATCAGTTTACGTCTACAGATAACCTATCTACCCAGTATACGTGCATTTAGTTCGAGGGGGTGGGGGTTGCCAGTGCCAATGCTAAGTGAGAGGAAACGAGGGGGAAGGGGGGAGAGGGGAAAAGGGAGGAAAGCAAAATTTTAATTACAGGGAGGATGGTCATAAGGGAATAAGTAAATAAAAATTAAAACAAAAGTAATATATATATATATGTGGTGGTGAGGGAGTGAAGGGAATAGGGACCAGATAAAGGGAATAAATAAATAGTAACCACTTACAAAAAGGGTAGTAAAAATGAAATTAGAAGCTAATGGGCTGTTAGTTTTCCTCTTTCAATAATGCTAACTTAGACTTAAATAACTTTAGGAGAAAAACTATACATGTAGACTTGGCTGGAATGATTGATTATGTGGCTGAACTTCAGAGTGCATCCAGAGATGTTTTCTTAATGTGGTGTGAACAAGGGAAGCCAAGGCAAGGCCCTGTATTAGAACAAAAACAGAAGCCTAATGCTAGGTTCAAATACTGTATGTATTAAAGTATATAAAAAATCATGAGGATGAGTTAAGGAGAGTTGCTCTGGTTAGAAAACTTGTCAGTAAGAAGCCAAGAGACTTTTGGGAAGAATTAAAAGCAATAAATAATAGTACAGTATAATGTCTCTCCCTGCTAACCTTGCTCGAAAATGTAACAGAGACTGAGCGTACATTCAAATTATGGAAAGAACACTAGAATGAGTTATTCAATTATGTACATAGGAGCAATAATATTAATTGTGATACTACCTATAGACCAGACATAAGAGTTAGTATATTTGAGACTAAACAGACCATAAAATGTTTAGATTGTAATATATCATGTGGTACTGATGGTATTTCTGCTGAACATCCGAAATGTGCTTTTGCCACATAGAATGTTAGCAGTTGTTTTAGTGCAAATAATAAAAGATAAAAAGGGTAAAATTATTAATAAAGATAGCTACAGACTATTAGCTTTGGTTTGTAATAAGGTGTTTGAATATATATACTCATTAACATACTTGAATGTTACCTCTATACTAGTGAAAACCAACTTGCCTTCGAAAAGAAACATGGTATTAGCATGTGTGGTGGAATGTGAGGTGCTATATGTAAATATCAAGCTTTAAATGCTAATGTAATTTTTTGTTTCCTGGACACCTCTAAGGCAAGTGATCGTGTTAATCATGACAAATCATTTATGGAGACGTTTTGAGATCTTGCTATGTTTTAAAGTCTAATAAATTTTTATTATGTAGGAAAGTTAGGCTACGGTGGAAAGATCGAATTTCACAAAAATGAGGAAAAAATTATAATTTGCTGAAGGTCTGGATTGTACTCTAAAAATTTGTGAATTATATTTGCAGAACTATGATATTCTTTTAAATGCTACCAAAACTAAGGTTATGCAGTTCCACCCTAAAAGCTCTAACTATTCACCTGATATTAGATTAAAAATGAGAGGTGATCTTATAAAGGAAGTACAAGAATTAAAAGTATCTGAATCAATTTATCACCAACTCCTTAAGTGACAGCTAAAACATAATAATACAATATCAAAGTTTCTGTGCTAAAACAAACAGGACTATAAGCAACTGCCAATTTTGTGCAAGCGAAGTTAAAGACACTCTCATACCTTTTGGTCTGCAGAGCTGGGAAAAATATAAAAAAGGATCTAGCAGAACTCTAAATATGCTTTATAACAAACTTTTCAGACTGTTACTTAAGTTACCCCAAGTTGTTCAGTTTCTCAAATTTTTACTAGCCACAATGTTTCAAGCCTTCTATAAGAAAGAAGTGTTCAATTTACAGTAGTCTAGTGCAAAAATTAAAAATCCATTTCATGGAAGCTTTAATTTCGTATGGAGAATGTCCATAGATACAGTAAATTTAGAATAGCTTATTGAACATTAGTCTATTTAAGAGACTCATAACATTTATGATAAAGAAATGTATTAATGAACCTAGTGCTTACTAGATAAAACAAATTTACAAATACCGGATTGAGTTATCTTATATTTACACAGGTGTCGTCGAAAAAGAGATAAGAGGAATGCCTTCAGAGGGTACTTGCATGACTCTTCATTAGTCATCATTATACATACACCTGGTTTAGGTTAGTTTACTCTTGGGGAAGCGTGATTTAGGCTCCACCCTATGTATTTTTATTTTTTCCTTATCACCCCCATCTCCTGTTACCACACACTCACCCACTACCCCTTATCAGCATCCTCTTTATCTTATCCCCCTACTTCCCACCACCATATATATATATATATATATTTTTAATTTATTTATTCCCTTATGACCATCCTCCTGATCTTACACTACTCCCTCTTACAAAACCCATTTTTGCACAGCTGTGATTAAAATTTTGCTTTCTTCCCCTCTTTCTCATTTCCCTCTCTTACCATCTCCCCTTCCCCCCCCTCGTTTCACCCCACTTGGCATTGGCACTGGCAACCCCCACCCCCTCGAACTAAATGCGTATATACTACTTACCCATACAATAAATAATTATTTAACATACACTTAAAGGAAGTTTGGAGGTTAAAATATGCAACATATTATTAGTTAACAATTCTACTAAATCTCCCAAGGATTTTATAGAATACAAATTATTATTATTTTTTTTAAACCAAATTTCACTGCAATTCAAATGTCACAGACATCCTTTTCTATAAAGAAGAGTTTATGTTTGGGATAAACTTAAAAAAAAATATATATCTTATAATCAACAAAGACCTCGGTTTAAAAAAAAATCACGTAATTTCAAGACAGTTTTCAATTCCATTTTCATTTTTTTTTCTCAATTGAATATTTTTGAACAAGCTTTATGGCTTTACTGGGCTTTACTGGGCTTTAAAAGTGTAATGAAAAAATAATAGTTACCCAATAATTTATGTTTTCTTTCTTTCTGTCAAATAAGTATACAGATAATGTGAATAGTGAATACCCTCATTCAAGAAAAGCAAGTCAGTTCGAAGAAGCAATTATTGCAACTATGTAATACGGACGGACAAGAAGCGCTTCATATCTAAAAATTTTGTATCAAACTAAATACGGGGTATCAGATCCTATCTAGAATCACATTAAGTGATTCAAATTTGGGGGGTCTTTTTTAGATAGGGAGTTTGCAATATATGGTTTATGATAAATATTCTGAACATATATATATGTGTGTGTGTGTGTGTGTGTGTGTGTGTGTGTTGGGAACTTGAGTAGGAAACAGTTGAGGTACGCTGCTTCTTAAATACAAAAATCAAGATATCAAATTAAAACCAGACACCTCCCATTCATTAACCCATTAAAACTAGAGTTGCACCGATACCAATATTTTGGCCGATACCGATACCGATACTACAAAAAAGTGCCGATACCGATACCGATACTTTTTAATTAATTGTTTTAAAATTGATTATTAATAAAAGTTCAAGTAAATGATATAATATCTCAATTAACTTAAAATGCCTTTCCCAATCCCAACTTTAGTTCCATTTAATTTCATAATAATAAATATATTATAATATATAGCTAGAGCCTGTAATTTAATTATGTTTAAATTAAATTAAGAAAAAGAAAATATATATATATATATCTTATTATATAAAGTTCTAAACGAATGCATATAATGGTAGTGTATTATCAATAACTTTACACACGAGATTCAAGCATTCAAGCAACTGAATGGTTTATTATGATTATGCATGCCGCGTGGTGCCATCTATGAACAACTTTACAAAACTTTCATTTTTACTGAAAACTATTACTGTAATTTGAAATTGTATATTTATATGATACTGTATTACTGTATTGAATATTTGTAATCTTGTATAGGGGCCTATAGTTACATTTTATGATTTTTTGTTTTGTTAGTAAATGTAAACATTGCTAAGTTTGATAAAATATATATTAAACAACTAAATAAGATATTACTGTATAATAATAAAAAAATTTAATAATATATAAAATAAGATAATTTCTTCAAAAAACAGTAATTCAAAGTATCGGTATCGGTTTTCAGAACAGTATCGGCCGATACCGATACTTTGTGAAAAGTGGCCGATACGGCCGATACCGATACATCGGTGCAACTCTAATTAAAACACACACACACACACACACACTCATCTATATATATATATCTCTATATATATATATATATATCTCTATATATATATATATATATATATATGTGTGTGTGTGTGTGTGTGTGTGTGTGTGTGTACACATATATGTACATTTTTATGGTATCAGTAAATTAAAGTTAGAAGATTCTTTTTAATGGTTATCTAAGGGTGTGGTCTCTCTCTCTCTCTCTCTCTCTCTCTCTTCTCTCTCTCTCTCTCTCTCTCTCTCTCTCTCTCTCTAGACTTCTTTCATAAGTTTTAAATTATTATAATGATAGGTAAATTAATGGTTGTACGTTAAATGTCTCTAACTCTATTCTTTCCTATAAATAATAATTTAAACTGAGAAAGAGTATATAAATATAAGCTCCGAAATGGATGTTAACTCTCTCCTACACCAGGATTTTTCTTTTAACAACAAAAATACTTCCTTGAAACTATTTCTGAACAAAGTTTCTGCACAGAATTGGTATTGAAACCTTCGTAATCATAGCTACCTCGTTCAGTTCAGCAATGATGGAATTTTAATATGTAAAATAAAAATAACCGCTTCACAGTTTTAGTTCTACTGTTTATAATATTTTCATAAACTTGAACTGATGAGGATGCACTCTGTACGCGAAATGCACTATTGTATCGTTTATGGCCAAAAGAACTTGTCGATTTTTGTTCCAAAATGGGGTTCATTTTATTTTAAAGTTTAATTATTGCGTCTTTTTTTGAGGGAAAAGAGGGGAAAAAAGAGTTCATTTTTAATATTTTGAAGAAAGCAAGTTTACGGTTCTGCCTTATGAGAGAGAGAGAGAGGGAGAGGGAGAGAGAGAGAGAGAGAGAGAGAGAGAACTGAATTTTAGCCTACAACTTCAAAAAATTTCCAAAAATTTATTTTGATTCTCGTTCTTTTGTTTCGTCTTTGGATATGAATATTAATAAGAAAATTTAGATTATTTTAATTAATTGATAACTACTCTGATTTACCAAAACCATAAACTTTAAAAATATTTTCAATTTTTTTCTCTCCATGCTGATGCCTTTTCATAAAATTTAAGTTTTTAATTTTTCTTGTAAACCACAGTAACTACAGCGATATTTTATCCCAAAATCCTTTCACCGTCTATAATATACAATTATTAATTACGCCATTTAATAACTGAATAAATTATTAATTAATTATCACGTATTTTCCATTTTTAGGAAACCATCAGACACTGACAACAACATAATAACCCAAAACGTTGATCTGAAATGAGCCGGATTCTCAGTATGAGAAATCGTATGTCTGGCAAGGATGCAAAGTCCCTATCAAGGATTTTTTTTTTTCTATATTGTCGTACACTTGTATATTTTGCATCATACAAGCAAGCTTTTATATAATATCTACACATTTATATATGCTCTCTAAAATATAGCATATATACATAAAAACAATTAGGAGTATTAGTTAATAAATTTAATGGTTAATACTTAATTATAGTTTAAAAAGGACTAAATATACGCAGTATAGGAATACATCGTTTTATTATAAAATACTATTAACAATAATAGTCATAAGAAAAATGTGTCGCGGCACGTGTCATTAAACTGATTTAAAACACTTTTCAATAAGTGTCTACGTCAAATATCAGGATAATTAATTTCTGATTTATAATAAATAACTTTTTCGAGCTTATATTATATACAAATAAGTTAAAATTATTCACATAAATATGAACTTGAAGATTATTTATATATATATATATATATATATATATATATGCAAAGAACCACAGAGAAAAGGAAAAGGAAACACGAAGTCCGTGAATATATCACGAAGTTCATGAATATATCACGAAAGCGCTCGGCGGACTTCGTGTTTCCTTTTCCTTTTCCTGTGGTTCTTTGCTTATTAAAAAGATCGTGTTGCTTTGTGATTTCTTTGCATATATATATATATATATATATATGTCAAGACAGATTAAATACAGGACATTTAAAACGAGGTAATGCGGTCTCCCATCAACATCAACATAATATTAAAATTACAGATTAAAAGTTAAATATGTGTCAATATGCAGATCAAGTTATGTATATATGCATAGTTAGTATTGGTAATTGCCTACAGTATACCATGCAAGGTTGTCCAAATGGCCGATCACTCATTGGTTTTATGCGGCCCGCAGTATGTACGTAGTCTAACTCTCGTAAAATGTAGAACTGTGGCCCGCATTGCTGCCACCATTACAACTTAAATGTATACAGTATTTTCTTTGTTTTGATTTGGAGGTACAGTAAAATTTTAATAAATTACTGTTTTGTGAGATGGTACTATGGGCCCCTATGCTTAGAAATCAATATATCTCATGCAAACGTATCTCGCAGTTGGAATTATTGCTAAAACTTAATTAAATCTTAAATGAATTACTTTAGGCCGTTAATATCTCTCTGATCGTAGATGACCAGATACGTTTCAACATTTTGAGCAGAATGATAAAATATTACGCAATGGGATCGTACAAATGGATTGCTATACAATATACATATTCCCAGCCTCCTCCGAACAAGTTTAAAGTGGACAACCTATTGTACATAGCCTATACCAAGACAAAAACGTATACTAACTATAAGTCATTTTATATATATTTACAATATCACATACATTGAATATTTCCTTCATTCAATATCATCTCAATATCAACCTGAAAGAGATATTTGGTATAACACTTCATTTTCAGTATAAATTGTACAACAACCTTGTTTCTAACGCTTTTTATATGTTTCTGTTAGAAATTTCACCGTTGGAGACTTTACTGTTAGAAATTTCACCGTTAGAAATATGTCCGTTAGCGTGTTTTGCTGTAAATATTTCTCCATTGGAAACGTTTCCGTTTGACGTTACTGTATTTTCTTCCGTTTCGCTTTTGCCTTTCGTTGAGTTGTAGTCTGAAACGTATCTGAGGATAAATGGCCAAACGAGAAGGTCGACATAATGAACATAAATGACGAAAGTAGTAACTTCGCTTTCCGTGAACATCGGTAACATTCGTGACAAACCCAAAATCAATACGATTCTCGCTATTTCAAACCAAGGAGCGTAGCTCTGTCTATCGTAAAGTCCACCGATGGCCGCGTAGCCGAAGAAAATGTAAACGAGGTTGATGAACTGTACCAATGATGACACTTCCTATAAAAATGATTATACAAAATAGACTGAATAAATTAAGAAATATAATTCGTATGATTTGTAGCAAACAAACATACTATTTGAACATACTATATGTGACTCAAGAACAAACAGCTTTTTTTGTAGTTTCTTATTAAATTTCAACCCTTTCCAAGGTACTATCGGCTACCAACGAAAACTGAGATACCTCTGGAGACACCTATGTACCTTGCGGCCCAGTGTACCCCTTCCTCTCAGTAAATGATGGTACATTAAATGAAGATCAACCAATAAATGTATCTCAGAACGAAATTAGTGTTTAACTCACTTGTATTTGACCCGCCATGTTCAGGTACGAGTAGAATACACAAGAAGCATTGATGACCAGGTAGAAAGATACCCAGAGTGGATACTGGGGGGCATATTTCTCACGACCTCTCACCTAAGGGCATAATAATAATAATAATTAATAATTATTATTTTATAAATAATAAATTAAAGGTAAAAAAATTATATTTTCCATAAATTAGGGATAATTTACATTTTCTAAAGACCTTTTTCATCATCAGTGTATATACCCCTCCACTTTTTTGAGGGGTGGGGGGGAGTGAACAGGATAGGACATCTATAGACCATAATCACGTTTTCATAAACATTTTCCTTAGAATTTTTGCAGAAATGAAATTCAGGTTTCTGTCATTAACTTGTATAACTTCGACACTCTAAAAATATAACCTAACCTAACCTAACTTAAGTAATTAATCTAACGCATAATAACTTGTCGATTTTATGCCACGTCAATCAGATGTCTTAATAAGCTCGCACTAATGTTACGTGACATCTATAAAGCGTCAACATACATAAATTATATCATTTACCTAAAATTTTTAGAATATACGTTTTTTATGGTATTTCTTGAAATACCCAGAAATGTATACATAAAAAATGCATTTTGTAGACTTCAAAGGCATCAAATGCATCCATTAAGAGAATTTACATTACTCTCTCATACACATATGCATAAACTAAGATAAGTTCAGACACGAGTGAAAACATCAGTTGTCAACATTCATTAATATGTATATCTAGAGAGAGAGAGAGAGAGAGAGAGAGAGAGAGAGAACAACTTAAAAGTTACTAAAATCATAATCAACTTACATCCGGAATATCGTCCGGATCTCCTAATCTGGGGGTGCCTGGAAACCATCCAGGGCCGTAAAAGAGTGCCCTCATCTTATCACCGAAGGTATCCATACTACAAAACTTTTCCCAAAGCTTGACGAAAGAGGAAACTTGAAGTTTTGCCATATCGTAGCTCTGAGGTTGAGTGAGAGACCCAAATGTCAAAGGTTCATCTTCTCTTTCTTCGGCGAAGGTGCCAAAAAGTCTGTCCCAGATGATCATGTACTGACCATAATTCCTGTCGATGCAGTACTTGTTCGACGCTGCGAAGGAAACATAAAAGTTTAGTAGAAATTAACGGATTAACGACACGTGATCGACAAGACCAAACACTTGACAAGTTAGTGTGGGTTAAATTAAGTTAGGTTAGGTTAGGTTAAGATAGGCTAAGTTAGGTTAAGTTCGTTACGGTAGTTATTTTAGTGTCGATTGTTTGGTATTGACGACGAAAAATAGGTATAGCTCCGAAATTGTAGTCTGATGAGCGTGTCACTAACATCATTTATTTGGTGATTTCGCTATATATATATATATATATATATATATTATATATATATATATATATAGTGTATATACTTAATTCTTTAGGTTAAGATTAGTCGAATTATTTTGTGATAATCGTCTTTGTTTAATAATTTTAAAATTATTTCAGAATTTGGAATGATCAAAATCAAAAAATAATAAAATTTGCTACGTTTCTCTCCCTCATAAATAACCTATAACTTATTAATTATTTTAAGCGTTTGGCATTTTTTTTCGTCCCAATCACCTCTACCTCTACTAGAGACACGAAACAAGAACTTAATATCCCTTTCCACTCTCTCAGGAGAAAGTACTCATGAATTTTTCTAAATCAACAAACCATCAATGAGGGACAGAAATAGAATAAATTTAAAATTTGTTTTTAATGCACAGAAAGAAAAAGAAAATATCCATAAAGAATCTTGTACGCTCCCCCACGACCCCCCAAAAACGTTTGTGAACTTTCTTGGAGTTTTAGAATTATAAATTCATTTTGTACTCACCGTGATGTACTCTGTGATGGCTTGGGGTGACAAAAAGAAATTCCAAAAGATGTCCAAGTCCTGGAATGACTTTTCCGAGTTTGGGAATGGCGTGTTGGTGAACGAATCCGTTGTAAATTGATCCCAAAACCAAATGCGTCACCATAATGGATGTTGGAACGCCGAGGAAAGCCAAGGGAATGTAAAATACCCACCTGAAACAAAAACAAAAAAAAGTCATTCACCAATTTGGACACCCGTATGGGCTTAAAATAATAATTCATCAAATAAATGTTTTTTGATAACTAGAACAATTATGTAAATTATTCTTTCATTTATTATCATAAACATCGTTATATTAACATCAGTTAACACTATCTTAACTTTAATCCTATAATTTGCTTTATTTTATATATTAGAACTGCGGCTTTGAAAGGCCAACCCCCAGAAAATGCTCGTAATGGGAAAAAAAAAAAGTCCCTAAAAAAAAAAGGCCAACTAAAAATAGGCAAATTTATACCAAATATATGCAAATGCCAAATAGACCAAGATTAATTAAGAACCCTTTTGTAATTATGGTTTATGGTTCGAATTACCTGAAGAGCCTCATTGGAGCTGAGTTTCTGAAGGCGACGGATAGATTGTAGTCATCAGAACTGTGGTGAAGTTCATGCGATGCCCACATAATGGCCAATTCTATAAGAAAAAAATAAAATATGAAGTTTTACGAAAGATAGAGCAGGTTGAGAGGTAATTAGAACTTCATGTCAGTTAATGATTAATCATGTCACTCTAATGGGATATGGTATTAATGAGATAATAAACTAATTAAATAATTACTTTTTCCGCTATTTGTAATAACAGTCAAGTAAGTGATCGACATACTGTTTCTTAACTCATTCACAATGACTAAGCGATTGGCATATCTTAAGTTCGATGTAAAAATGGTTGGCATATTATAAAAAATATTATAAAATTTAACTTGATAAAGTGTTTTTTTACAAATGTGAAAAGTTATTTTAGAAAATTTATTTCATATTTACATTTAAAACTTTTACAAGAATCGCTAATCAGTCAAAAAAAAAAAAAATAAAAAAGTTGTCGGTCGGTTTGTGAAAGAAAATGGATAAATTGAAGATATTTAGGTCAAACTATCCTAATACAAAAAAGTGTGAGAATAATGGACTTATCGCCATTTGGTTGACAAGACATAATGTGTACACTCTACGAAACTAACTTAATCTAACCCGCAATAACTTGTCAATTTTATGTAAAGTCATTCATATGTCCCAACCCGAGTCCCGATATGCAATCAGATCAGAAATGCGACATAAAGTGGGTACAATTTTTCAAGAACTATCCCAATGCAAATAATTTGTTCAAAGTAATATCTTTTGTCTTTACAATTCCCCAATCAAATGCGATTTCGGAAAGGATATTCAGTTTGATGAGCACAGCTTTGCGCAAAGAACTGAACAAATTAATTTTAACAAATTTGGAAGCTTAGCTGATAGCTGATAGTCAAAGAAAATTACAAAATGTCACGTAAGAATTTCCTAAAAATTTTTAAAACTGAGCAAGGGGTTGAAGTTCTAAGAAAAGCAAAGTCAAGCGAAAAGTATTTATAAATTAACTGTTTAGGAAAATAACCATGAAACTAACTTGAAATCTATATTTCTGTGATTAAATTAGGTCCCTCATTTACCAAATTGATATAATCTATTTTATTTTAAATGATGTTATTTCGTAATAAAAATGGCTTACAATTATTAATTTTATTTTGAACGTAAAATGTAAATAAATATATAATAGAAGCGAATTGGAATAATTATGCGAATGTTGTGGCGTCAACATTAAAGGCGTTATTCTTTCTAAAAATAGGAACTATTATTATGTCGTATTTCTTGAATTATTCTTTATGGTTTTGGTGGGTAAATAAACAATTTTTTTTGTGTAATTTGCGTGTAGTTATCCTGTTATTTTAAATTTTACAAGTTGTGTAAAAAAAAAAGCTCTTGTATACCGACTTGGGAATTTCAAAATCTGGCAACCCTGGCCGGCCAGGCCAGAGAATAATGTCTTATGGATTTACAAAGTTATATAAACAATTCTCTGCGTTACAGTCGGAAAATGTAAACAATGTTTAACGTAATCTCGTAAAAGATTGCCTAAATAAGACAAATTCGAATCAACTGAAGGAAATAACCATGGACTGTCCCAAGGTAGTTTGAGAAGTGTATAGAGGGAGTCAATAATCTTTTCTCTTTTTAAAAGGGACTTATTTTTCCCGGTTGGTGGCGTTACCGCCCATCTCAGAACTCTCGGATGGAGGACTTAAGCGAAACAACCAATCAACCAGTTGAAGGAAAATGTGGCAGTTATAAAAAATTATAATAATAATAATAATAATAATAATAATAATATACCTTAAATTTATTTTTTAAAAAATACTTATCACATATAATCAAATAATCAAATTATATAAAAATTATAATTGAACTGCACTTAGCAATCACCCATACGATAAGTTATCTAATGCGTGGGAAATCGACAAATTCACACTTGAGAAATTATTCACGCCTTGATCAAAGTTTAATATCACATTCGGTGGGAAATCCATTGGGAATTTTACAATGACAACAGTGGCGTATGTCTATCGCCAGACATCATTTATTTTTCCCACTTGTCTGGGTTTTACGTAGTCTGAAGTTTAGGAATTCTTTATCCGTTTTGTCTACTTGATTTCATTAGTAATATTTTTTGCTTTTCACACGGTTATCACGCCCTTAATAATAATGTGTAAACTCAATTGGATTAATTCATTATATTTATATTTATTTTATTTTGGTAAGATTTATTTGACTTTCAATATGGAGTTATTATCATACTGATAAAATCATTCGCTTCAAGGGATTTTGTATGAGTGGGATTTTACGTACACTTACTCTAAAGTGAGATTAATACTTGATTAAATGTTTCGAGTCATAATCAACATTTCAGATGACGAAGTAATTATCTGAAATTATATTTCGTAATTTCTCCAAGTGTTTTGTATGGTACGAAAGATTTAGTCAAATATGAACTTCACCCTCAGTGTGTGTGTGTGTGTGTGTGTGTGTGTGTGTGTGTGTGTGTGTAGTTATATTCCATAAACATTATTTTAACCCAAATAAGCTCCAATTTTCAAAGTCATTAAAATTACTATGTATTTGGTGTGTGTGTGTGTGTGTGTGTGTGTGTGTGTAGTTATATTCCATAAACATTATTTTAACCCAAATAAGCTCCAATTTTCAAAGTCATTAAAATTACTATGTATTTGGTGAGGTACGTCGTGGGTAATGTCGTAACACCGTTTTCCGTCTATCAGCTAAGTTAAGCGACATTGGGTCTGGGTCGTAGTTGGATGGGAGACCCTCTTCCGCGTCCAGATTATGTAGCGATCCGTGTGGTTCGGATCCCACGTAAAGCTGTAGGAGGTCTCCTCCATTATATGACCTTAGATGTGGCGGTGAAGGAGGTTAAACAACCCATCAACCAACTACATATTCGGTAATTCTGTAAATAAGGATACCTTTTGATAACCTTTTGGTTTCGCTTCCGCCCGGATTGTTCATTCTGACGAAGGTCAAGCTTTTCACTCCACCTTAGTCCAAAAAACTTTCTTATTTTCAGAACTACTGAACTACTGAATTTAACTACTAGTAGAGTCTTTAACTACTAATTGAGTTATTTCAACGTGAGGCCAAATTAAAATAACTGAATGTCTCAAGGCCGGCCACACACAGGATCGTCTTGCGACCCACGACTGACGACGCGATTCGCGTGGGATTTTACAGACAGAATGGGAGCCCCCGCACACTGCAGCGACCGCGACGCGATTCGCGTGGAATTTTACAGACAGAATGGGAGCCTCACACACTGCAGCGACCGCGACGCGATTCGCGTTCATGTTAACATTTTAATATACTTTAACATTTATTCTTTAAATTTAATAAGTCAAGTGAAACAGTCATTGCAAAATTTAATTTAATGTAGTTGGGATTACTTGGATTAGTAATATTTTATTACGTTTATGTGAATATTATTCCTATTTTTTGGTGTAGTGACAGTAACAGGAGTATACAGTTACAGAAAGAAGTTCGCCAAAGAAAATAAGATCCATTAAAAAATACGAAAAATTAAAAAAAAATTAGGAAAAATTCATAATTGGTTGGAAAAATATTTACCAATTTTTTTTTTTTTTTTAAGAATTCTTTGCGAGTTGTTAACTATTTTAATTATAATTTATTTTAGATTTTATTTTTTCGTGAACTTAAAAGAATAAGAAGAAACTAACAACATAAATAACGAAATATTTCCCTCACCGTGACTCATTCTGTGCCACCAGTAGCCACAGAATTCGACCGTTAAGAGAGCAAAGAGGAATGTGTTGAAAGAATTCCAGGGTAGCGTGACCAAGCTGTAATTTTCGAAAACCCACTGGTAAACTGTGAGTTCCAGTCCTCGAAGTAAGAATCTGTGAAAATCAAAAACAGTTCCGATGTTGAGAGAATGATATGTTATCTATTACTATCATCAAATGTCGATGCAAACTTTTTCCACCGATGTAACTGCAGTTCCAACATAAAAATCCCGATTAATAATGGCATACTAACAAAAATCCAGGATTAATGTCCACTAATATTGTTTAATATTGTCCATTAATATTGTTTAATATTGTAATACATGTTTTAACTATTAATAATACTTATTTACTTATTTATTTTTTTATTATTATTAATTAATAACAACTAGCTGCTTATTTTTAATAAGAGCCCAGTAAAGCCTTTAGAAAGCTTAAGGGCCAAATTAAATAAAATAAATAGTCGAGCTTCAAAATTATTCATGTCATTGTAAATTGAAAAAATGTATTTATTTTATTATTATTAATAAAAGTTATTCTATCTATCTATCTATCTAACGACACATCTTACAAACAAAGCAGTTCTCCACCCTACGTGATTCCCTTCACCGAGTTATTTGGGTATATTGAGAAACGTACCCCATCTGAACTTTTTAAATTACGTCAGACTTCTAAATAAGAAGAAAGAACATTTTTCTGATTATACCCAACTAACGCATTAAACAAAACTGGGTACTGGGTACTGGGCATTGGGTATAATACCCATTCTCAGAAATAAATTTTAGACGTGGCAAAATTTGGTCGAATTAATTAAGAATTCATATCAAAGGTAAGTTAGCGATTTGACGAGAATGGTAATTTTATGCATTTCTATCCTGGGTCATGACATCATCTAATAGAGTTACGTAAGTGTGTCGAACACACTCACATCGTAATCTTGCACACTAAAATTAATTAATTACTTTCGTTCTACATATGTCCAACAAGAAAAAATAATAATAATAATAATTATTATTATTATTATTATTATTAATTTTTATTATTTACTATCATTTATTATTTAGAATTTAAAATTTAGAATTTATTCAGAATTCCTGAGTAGATTTTGAATTATATTCACTCATTATATAATTCTCAAATTTTTTTTTTTTTTTTTAAAGTTTGACAGCTACAAGTTATATATATATAGCGAGAGAGAGAGAGAGAGAGAGAGAGAGAGAGAGAGAGAGAGAGCTGAACTGTCACTTGAAGTTATATAAGATGAAACTTTAGAAAATTAAAATCATAAATGAACAGAAAGTACATTTCCACTCCTCTTACAGGAGTGTAAACGAAACAACACACACACACACACACACACACACACACACACACACACACGAAAAAAATAAAAACTTACAAGCTAAATCCTTCATACATGGCTGTAGATGTCCAACTCACAAT
The DNA here is from genome assembly GCA_023014485.1 of Bathynomus jamesi. Taxonomy (NCBI): domain Eukaryota; kingdom Metazoa; phylum Arthropoda; class Malacostraca; order Isopoda; family Cirolanidae; genus Bathynomus; species Bathynomus jamesi. Next base: position 544,855 of record JAJOZX010002205.1, read on the forward strand.
CGCGCTGTGAAGTCTCCATTCATTTGTTTTTCGACTTAACATCAAAATAATCAGTTCTATAAATACCATCACAGTTCCAGGTGGCACTGCCTGTAAGAAGAGTGCCAACAATTCGTAAGAAACTGAACAGGTATGTATTATAAATGTTATTGTACAAATTTTTCACTTAGATTACAAATACGATGATGAAAAGGCAGGTTGTAAAGAAGTACCCGGGCTCTGCGTAAGATACTTTTTTTTATTTTTTAAACCCCTTTTTTACAGTTTAATTAGTGACCATTGGGGCCAAATTAAAAGAAAAATTTTAACTTCACCAACAACGCTTGGAAGTTGCGTATGTATAACCACAATCCAACAATGTTCCTATTTGGTACACGGGATTGTGGTTACTCGCAGCTTCCAAAGATTGTCTGTGTCCCGCGTTTATTGCGGTTTTCTCTTAAATTATAAGTTATAAGCCCGGGCACATTTCGCGTGGATAGAGAGAGAGAGAGAGAGAGAGAGAGTACTTTTTTAGAGATAGAAGCCAAATATATCAGGACAATAATTTGAAATCTATTATTTCATATCGCCTACTTGCGTACATCTTACGACTGATGTCGTAAAGACATTATAAAAACTTAGCACTGAAAGACTTGTACTTACTCTTGCTGTAAGAGGTGGGACATCCTTCACTGTTTCAAAATAGGTTTCATGAGGTAACAACATGTAGAAACATGTTCTGACATTTACGAAAGGCCAGTCACTCGGAACAGCAGAAGATATGTTAAATTCCGTTTCCATTTTAACTAATATTTCTGTAAATGTAAACTCTAAGTTAGCGAGTTCTCCAATTAATTATACGGTTGTATGAATAAATAATATAAAAAATTATATTTTATATCTGGAAATGAAAGAAAAATTTGTATATCAAAATTTACAAACTTTTCTAACGGTTAAATGTTTGTATGATATTAAGACTTTGGGAACTAAAAATCTAATAGTTTATAAGCAACCTGAAATACCTTTAGCGTTAAATAAGTTGCAGACAAGTGGCACACTTTATTCGCAGACAGCTATTAATAAGCCTCTCTTATCGCTTATCAGCAAACGTAGTATTCCCCAGGTAACGTAATTACCTTATTAATTATTATATTTTATCGGGAAAAACCGATAGCATATGGGAAGTCATTATTTTTTTGCGTATATGTTCAGAACAGTCCAAAGAAAAAGACTGATAACGCTGTATGCCAAAGGTTGTCAGATGATATATGGTGTGAGTATTTACGGAGGACAGATAGTCCGTACGGTTACATAAAAGTCTTTTTGTCTCGGCGAGTTGTGCAACCACAAATACAGTTGTTTAAATTATTTTTCAATAGGTTGTGCTTGTCTATTTCACATGTATGTCTGCCACCGAGTTCACTCTTGTAGGCATAAACCCATCTTCACGAAATGTAATGGCTGGCAAAAAGTAATGCAAAAGACGTTCTTTGTCGTGCTAACTTAGATAGCGTAAAGTTTCCGCATAATTCAAAATTTGGGAGAGTTGTTCTTTCGTGATTTTGGTAATTGTAAATGAAGTCAAAATAAAATTTTAAGGTATGTAGTTATAAAAACACTTATAACGTAATATATTATCGTTTTGATTTTAAACTTTCAAGGTACTGTATATTCCACTTCATTCAACTTGACCTAAGGTCGCTTACCTGCAGAGAACTGTATTGAAACGACTCCCAGAGTTGTAACAACAATCATTCAAAGAAGGAGCTTCCATGATCATGTATTAAAATGTGGAGGATGAAGTACAACACCAGCATATAAAAACATTTAGTATTCATACAATCAGGGGCGGCTTTACTGGATGGGTAATAGGGTGGTCAGCGTGGACAACGTTCACCCACACCTTTCTTGAACAGTTTTGTATTAAAATCAAACTAAAATTTCAGAGATAACAAGTAGAGGAAAATAATTATATAGTTTAAAGTCTAATCCAGTATGTGAACGAAAAGGAATTTTCTTGGTGGCTCATTTAGTATATGAAAATAATCTGATCCTCAAGTTAGAATAAGTCTGACCGGATCTTCCACATTCACTAGCTTCACGAAGTAATTTAAAATGAGTGAATATTTGCTAGGAGTGGGAAGAAAGACTACCCCTTGGGGGAGATATTGGGAAAAGGCCTCTAAGAGAGTGCCAAAGGCTCTACATACCCATGAATTGAGATCTAGATTGGTTCTGTATCAATCATAGAATATGGGTCCCTTCGAAATTGTAAGTACAAATAGTTAATGTTCTACTAGTTCCCTTTTTTACATTCAGTACTAAACCATTCGCCCTTATCACTAAAGTATTGTATATTTCATATATTGAATTAAGCATTAATATATAAATATATAGGTTATATGAAACAAAAGTGCCCCACCAGGATATATATATATATATGAATAAAACCACGAAGGAAAAGAAACACAGAATGGTGCTCAAGCGCTTTCGTCTAATGACATCCTCAGGAACACTGAAGTACATAAAGAGTTACAGCCTATATATAGGTTACAGAAAATATATATATATATATATATATATATATATATAATATATATATATATACATATACAATAAACGGAGAAATGAAATTAAAAAAAAAAATTATTAAAAATTAAAAGATTGTGGGAGGGGCATATAACTTTGTAAGGAAACTATCGATTTTTAGCACAAGATCAAACTACCGATTTTTAGCACAAGATTAAATTAATTGTTTCCAACCAGTTATAAAAAAAAAAAATACAAATTTATACTGGAAATCTGCCCGGGTTTTATCACTCTACCCATCTTGTATATAAAAATAAATTGAAACATAAAAGTTATTAGAGTGGCATACAAGTTTACCAAAGATTTAGTGTTCTACCCTTCTTATCTAAATCTTTTCTGAAGGAATTCAAAACAACAGGATCGAGTTGAAAAAGACCTTTGCTTATGTTGAAGTTATTTGTAAGTTGGATAATGGCAGACTCAAGAATACTTCTATTAACAATGTTGCTAGAGTGAAATAAAACTGAAGCATTATTCCAATCAATACAGTGGGATAACTCTGACAAATGGACAAAAAGGGCACTGGACGACTGTCCTGTTCTAACGGAATATTGATGCTGTTTTATACGTGTGTGCAAATCCTTTCCCGTCTGACCTATGTAAAAGGAATCACATTGTTTACAACCAATTTTATAGATAATGCCTGAATTATTGGTAGGGCTATTTTTTACTACGATATTTTTCACAATATTGTTATATGAAAATACTACATTCATATCCAAAAGTTTAAGTACATTAGCAATGCCTAAAAAGCCCGGGAAAAATGGAAGTACTAAAATATTTTTTGACAAAGTACGAGTGTTATTATTGCCCCGATAGAAAGTTTTTGGATGTGCGGGTACATAGGGAAAGCCCAGGTTTTAAGTTCAGTATCTATCGGAAAAAAACAAACAATTTGTCCTACGTACACTTTTACTCGGGACATGACACCCCCACTAAGAAGGCCATTTTTTCTTCAATGTTTCTCCGCGCCCTTAGGATCGCCAGTCCGGAATACATCGATGCCGAATTAGAAAAAATCAACGGTATTGGAAGTGATCTGTGTTATCCATCTGCGTTTATGGAATCTTGTCTCAACAAGGCAAAACGAACTTTCTATCGGGGCAATAATAACACTCGTACTTTATCAAAATATATTTTAGTACTTCCATTTTTCCCGGGCTTTTTAGGCATTGCTAATGTACTTAAACTTTTGGATATTAATGTAGTATTTTCATATAACAATATGTGAAAAATATCGTAGTAAAAAATAGCCCTACCAATAATTCAGGCATTATCTATAAAATTGGTTGTAAACAATGTGATTCCTTTTACATAGGTCAGACGGGAAAGGATTTGCACACACGTATAAAACAGCATCAATATTCCGTTAGAACAGGACAGTCGTCCAGTGCCCTTTTTGTCCATTTGTCAGAGTTATCCCACTGTATTGATTGGAATAATGCTTCAGTTTTATTTCACTCTAGCAACATTGTTAACAGAAATATTCTTGAGTCTGCCATTATCCAACTTACAAATAACTTCAACATAAGCAAAGGTCTTTTTCAACTCGATCCTGTTGTTTTGAATTCCTTCAGAAAAGATTTAGATAAGAAGGGTAGAACACTAAATCTTTGGTAAACTTGTATGCCACTCTAATAACTTTTATTTTTCAATTTATTTTTAGATACAAGATGGGTAGAGTGATAAAACCCGGGCAGATTTCCAGTATAAATTTGTATTTTTTTTTTTTATAACATTGGTTGGAAACAATTAAGTTAATCTTGTGCTAAAAATCAGTAGTTTGATCTTGTGCTAAAAATCGATAGTGTTTCCTTACAATGTTGTATGCCCTCCCACAATCTTTTAATTTTTAATAATTTTTTTTTTAATTTTCATTTCTCCGTTTATTGTATATATATATATATATAATTATATATATATATATTTTTTTTTTCTGTAACCTATATATAGGCTGTAACTCTTTATGTACTTCAGTGTTCCTGAGGATGTCATTAGACGAAAGCGCTTGAGCACCATTCTGTGTTTCTTTTCCTTCGTGGTTTTATTCATCATAAATATTTTCACGTGTTACTTTTGTGAAATAATTTTCGTATATATATATATATATATATATATATAAGATAGTGTAATTGAATAAGTTAGTCTTAATTTAACGAATATATCTACTTGTATAAACTATATAAAATAGTAAAGTTGTTTAAATCTCTGATAAATCGTGCAGATATAACATTATACCTTCAAATAAAACTTCATTATCTTCACTTAGTCTTGAAATGGCGTCTTTTTACGTCACTGAAACACGTGATAGCAACAAAGACCTTTTTAAAATCTGTAATGAACACACTATAAACAGAATGTTAACTGTGTAATATCAAGCAATCCATTTTTTTTAAATAAAAAACAAACAGCTCTTTTTTTAACCACTTTTTTTAAAATTGGTCTGGCGAAGATTTTACATGTGTGTGTATGTATATATATATATATATATATATATATAGGGTATTGCATAAGTCACTGTTATTGGGTTTCATTTATTCGCTACATTTAATCCTACAATGATTTATGGCACACCCTGTTTATAAACGAGGCTAATAAAAATTGGTCTATAAAATTTCACTTCTGTTTTTAGATATTTACAATAAGTTTGTAAGCTGAAAGATAATTATAGTAGAGGAGGGCAGTTCAGGTGGGGGGAGGGGGGCATGCAATGCAGCTGTAGACAACGCAGATGATTCAATTTGGGAGATTAAAAAAAACAGTGAGACCTAGGTTAGTTTACGTTAAACAAGGTTCTAAGTTAACTTAGTCAGTTTACTTTAAATTAAGTTAGAATTAGTAAGGTTTTTTTTATGTATTCAGGTCATTTTCGCTGCCCCAAAATTTAGTTTTCCATTGAATACGGTATAATTCACGGGTTGTAAATAACAATGTTATATCAATATAAATATATAAAAAAATATACGAGTATATTAAGGCAATTTTCATGATTAAAAAGGATGAACAAATTGTGAGATTACTGAATTTCATGTCTATAACTCATTTTTACAATTTCATTTGGCCTCTTTCTTTCTTGCATGCTTACGCGCAGCACGTTTTCATCTTCCGTAGAAACAAAATGCAGAAATAGAATGACCTTCAGTGGGAGCTCGAAAGGGTTTTTTTTGTAGACAACTCACTCTTTGCGTCAACCCAATCAGATAAGATGAGGACAAAGTTCGAATTTGGAGTTAGGTAGGTGAATGACTGACTATCTTTCATAACTATGTAATTATTTTTAAAGTGAGATTTGGTTCTTGATTTACAAGTTCAGTAGGTCAATTCTGCCTCCAAGTTTTCTTTCGACAGTGCTTATAAGCAGTGAAGGTTTCCATGGATATAAAAAATCTATTCTTAACGGCAGTTCAACACGCGTTACAGTGTAACGTAGAATATGTACTCCCAAAGAGTTTTAAAGCCACAGTACGTATTACTTTATGAATTTCACGTAAACATACTTTATAAGTTATTTTCCATACTATATATTTTGAATCTTTAACGATCGTAATTAAATATTGAAGTAAATAAATTAAAATTTGCTGTTAAAAAAATTATATTTAAATCTAAATATTTGAAAACGAATTTGGAGTAAAAATTTTACTTGCGGCATTCCAGTGGAAATATTCGAGACTCACTCATTCCGTTTTTCTATGAATCCGTCCATTAATTTATCTTATTTTAAAACTATGATAGATACAGTTTTATATAACCCATCTTAATCGATTTGGAAGGCGAATGTTAACTAAGAAATAGGTCTCTGCGGTGGTGATACGACCACTCACTACCAAAATGCTAATCGTAATTATTTTTGCTTTTACAGTGACTGCGTGATTTTTGGAAGAAGACACGACAGTTTCGCTCGAAATTGCAGCGTGAATCTATTAAATTTACAATGTCTATTTGTCGTAAGGAAATTGATTGGTTAAAATAATAAAATCTTGCCAGCTAAAGCTGTTAATAAAATACTGTTAAAATGACAGTATCTTATTAATATTTTTACAGTATACCCACAACAGTAAATAAATAAATAAATAAATAATAAAACTCTGGGTAAGAATCTGTATAGGGGTGCATGAAGGTTTATTCACACGAACAAGATCCGATATCCAGACACAGTCCGTCCGGATTGTATATAGTCCAGAATCCGTTTGTGCAGCATAAAACTATCATACACATTACATATGATGATATGACAGACAGTTAAACAACCGTTAGGTTGTGGTCATATAGAGAGCTCTCTCGCAATTCACTTTTCGTAGTCTATATTACAGGATTGTTGCATCGGGCAAAGGTACAAATTCGATTTTTGTTGTTGTTGCAAGGTGTACCTGTTTAGAAATAAAGACCACAAATATTTTTTATTTATGCTAACTGAGGCCTAAAATAGGCCCGTTTCAATTGACTACGCTAAGCCTAAGGTAAAATTAAATAGGATACCCAGGTCTCTAAATTTGTTTTACTCAAACTTAGACAATGAGTTAAGGTTGTTCCTTCAGAGTTTAGCCGTTCTAGACTTGGATTCCGAACATATAATCAAATTATCACATTTTATTTTCGTTTGCAAGTATAAGAACAAAATCATTAACTTACCACTGGATAAGTAAATATTTTGTAACTCATCGAGAAACCCACTCAGATCAGACTAGAAATAGATCAAAGCACGTTATTACTCAATTTAGACTGTCTTCATCTCAAAATTTACCCATTTTCATTGGACTGAAACTGTGGAATGATTTAAATGTTGATATAAAAAATATTTCGAACCAATATTCATTCAAAAACAAGTTGAAATCTCCATTAATAATGGTATACTAATAAAAATCTAGGATTAAATGTACGTAACTCTATTACTTACTCATTTCTCGTGTCTAATCTAGGATTAAACGTACATTACTTGCTAATTACATGTTCATTTCTTACATCTAACATTGAATTCTTTGTACTGTGTTGATATCGTATCTTCAATAATGACTTTATCTATATTTGCTTCATATCTATAATAGTAACTTACGATTAATATCTAATTCTATACTATATTCCCACTATAAGTTCGTTTTTGTAAATTTAAACGTGACTTATATGTCACGTATTGAGTTAGTTAAATTATATAAAGCAAATAGTCTAATATACAGTATTATTTGTATTATTGTATTATTGTAACGTAACAGTAATTGGAATATTGTATTATTGTAACATAAAAGAAATTGTAATATTATAATATTTCTTTTATAAATAATTTTATAAATGTAAATAAATAAAAAGTTAATATTTTCACAATGACTTCACAGTGACTTCACAGTGACTTCACAATGATTTTTCATTATTATTTATAGATTATTAAGGACAACTACCTATAAAGTAACGTTTTAACTTTAATTAAGAGCCCAGTAAAGCCTAAAGTTTAAAACTTAAAGGGCCAAATTAATAAAATAAATGGTGCAATTTAACAATTATTTAGTTTATGTTAAAATTTCTGTAACAACAACAAAATTGCAAAAACTGTAATTGTATAATAGAAAATTTTTAGAAACGATTTACGCCATACTGAGATCAACATCAAACTTCAGAAATATAATTAGTCGTTTATCTCGTCAAGGTATGAAATAATCTCAGGGTTAAGATGATATCAATCACATCTCGTTTTCTTTTTTTTAACGGTAAATAAATTAATAAAAAAAAAATTAACTAAAAATTTTAGTGAGATTAGATTTTATATCATACCTGAATCGTAAGTACCTGATTATTATTTATAATTATTTTCGATTTAGTAAAGAAAAATAGAATTTATATGGCTTTTATTTTACCTGTTGTTTCAGTCCCAATAACATCTTCTAAATTTAGAATTTGTAACTTCTTTTTGATGTTGCATTCTAAAAGAAGTTTGCCCTTCTTTTGGGTATCGAAAACTTCTTCTTGTTAGATGATATAATAGCTTTTTTTCATGACACATAACTTCTTTAGATAGAAGATATGGTCTTCAAAGTTTATTTTTTTAAATTTTTAATTCGAAGATAAATGTGAGCATGAGCATTTGCATCATATAGGGCTGAACTTCGCTAAAAGACAAGGGAACGTAATTAAGAATACCATCAATATTTCTATATTTCTTATTTTATTATTACACGCAAATGTTACGTATACGTTACTTATGTTACGTATATGCTAAAAGTATAAATCTATTCTACAATACTTCAAAATACTTTTAGGAGTCAGTTGAATTCTATTCAAAAACTAACTGAAGTGAATTGACCAGTAATAAAAAAACACAGGATACAAATAGGAAGAGAAAGGAGATGAACGTAAGAGCCATTCACAAGAAAAAGTCTTGCGCGTATATCAAGAAAGATGACTCAGAAATGAGACGTATAAAAACGCAGATAAAATTCCCCATCTTATCTGAGAATTAAAATGATGTATTTATTTAATGTTAATTTTGATAAATTAACAGTTTGGAACTAATTACCTGTTTTATCCCAATACAGATAAGAATAATTAGATACAACGTTATTATTTAGTCTTGGTATAACATCGCTTTGACATTTTTTTTATTATTTCCAAATGTTTTTTGTCTGGGAAGGGAACTTATTAACATATTTGTTTAGGGCGTCTTTCGAGTGAGTGAAGTTTACGGATCTCAGCATAAAATACGGAGGATATAACGTTACAAGCCACAAGCATTTAATTCGTCCGCAAGACCCAACTCATCCCATTTTTTTTTTCTGTCCACTTGGACTTAACCTTAAACCTAACCTAATCTAACTTAACCCAACCTAATTCAGCCTACCCGAATGTTAATAGTACCGTAATCAATCGGGTATTAATAATAGCCTAACCAGCTATTTATAGCAACATAATATGAAAAAATAGTAGCCCAACTGAATCGAGTCCGTTCTCGGACCAAAATGATTATACATCGGGTGTAAAGATGACGCAAAACTGCTTCTGTGACTTTAAGCCAGTGGACACAACATGAGGACCGCAGACCCCCTTAGGTGTCCGTGAATGACTTTCAGGGGTCCGCGGAAGACAAGGGGTATATTCTAATTCACACATAATTAGAATATACAAATCATTTTCGCTAAGGGGTCCTCAAAAATAATCCATATTCTTCTAATGGGTCCACAAGTAAGAAAAAGGTTGTGGACCACTGCTTTAGGCAAAGCTCAAAATACAGTAGCTTTCATAAAGACACATGCATTATTTTCCTTTGAACAATTTATTATTATTATTATTATTATTATTATTATTATTTGACTTCCTGTACACGAGAATACCTCACAAACATCAACTTTCAATTCATATTTGTGAAATATCAGATATATAAGCGAAAACCAAATTAACGTTAAAGTTATGTCAAAGATTTGAGCATTCTGTACCAAAGACCAGAGGCAGAGAATCACACACACACACACACACACACACATTTCATTCCCTGCGTTATACACAGAAATAATTATTTAACTTAAAAATTGTATTCATAAAAAAACACAACATATATATATATATATATATATATATACAGTATTCTAATCTGAATATGTCGTTGGAAGCACGGAAGCTTTTTAGGCAAATTTAATGATATTCAGTTTATTTATTAAAATTTTTAATAGGTCATTAAAAATAAACATAAATAAGGACAAAGAGAAAATCGTAATAAATTTTATTATCCATTCGTAATAATAAAAAAATACCCTTTATTTATAGTATGATATTTATATTAATAAGTAAAAGAATTATAAATACAACACATTTAAAAGTGTAAAATTTGTCATTATATTAAAAAATTACAGCGTAAAAACAATTCTGCTTTTGGTTACCATGGTTACCGTATTCTATCACTGATGTAACCCCCCCAAAATTTTCATGAAATTTATTGTCATTCATATTACCTTTTTTCATATACATACGAGTATAATAATTACTCTTGCTTCTTGCACTGTTGCATTTTGCATATTTTTATTTTTTTTTCTGTAATTTTATTATTATTATAAGTAAGTATTGTAATTTAAGAGTCTCAAAGTTCTGGCCATAATACTAAATTTAAATTGATGAATATTGAGTTTCGGGGCCACCTAATTTTTGGTCCTTTAATTAGCCAAAAAATGGTTACGTGAGACAAACAATCTTCATTTGACACTCGACAGGTTCAAACATTATACAAGTAATAACAAATAATAACAAGTAATAACTAACCAACCTAAAACAAACGCATAAACAAACAAAACAAGCAAAACATCTTTAATGCTGATCATTCACAATCCATAGCGCTTAACCTAACATACAAATACAATCTTTGTTATATTACAGAAATAAGGCATTGTACACCAGCAGTTGTCCGAACCAAGACTGTCATATAGGAGAAAGGTACACAGTATCCGAGGACAGGACATTGCACAGTAACAATTTAGAGCTGTTTTTGACCCTAGCAATGAAATTATATACATTCTTCTTCTTAACATTTGGCTGGTAAGTAGGTTACGCGTAGTAAACATAAAACTGGCACTACACCATTTTGTTTCCCTGCATAGAATCCTGAAAATGTTATTATAAGCAACAGATAGCTTATTCTTAGCCATGGGCGTAACCAGACATTCTAAAAGTATACGCACGAGGTTGCGAAAATCTAAAATAAATCAAACGTCACGAGAAAGTGTTTTAACATTATTTATTTATAAACAAATAAACAAATGAATAAATAATAAAATAAATAAATAAATATCATAATTTAATACACAAATGAATTAAACATACGAGTAAAATACTAGAATTAATTTGAAATTTGAACAATAATTCTGGAGCAAATATTCAAAGATGACAAATACAGTTTTAGGTATTGTGTAATTATCAATTATATAAAGAGTAATATACAATAATTAATATTTATTAATTAATGCGGATCGACGTTAATTGCAATATTTCAGATTCTCACAAGTTACTGGTAATGCGCAGCTGTGAATTTATATACAATAAGTCAATTCTCACATAGTAATGCTGTAATAAGAACTAGTGATGGACTTTGTCTCGGGATAAGGCACGCACCAACCGTTATTGTTAGAATGTTTTGATTACTAAAGCTGTGCGTACAAACACGTATGCATGTTCATATGTAAAATTCGTAAAGAAAAGCTCCCTAAACTCATAGAAGCGAGGAGACTTGGGAAAGTTGTCTACTTCCTTGGAGCGAAGTTAATTATTAAAGAAAGAGAGACTCCTCCAACGCGAAACACTTCGGTCAAAGGAGTTCACCTTGTTAGTGAAGAAGCATTCGAAGCTATGAGAACTACGAAAACGCCAGCCGACAGTCGGCACACAGGAGGCCTGCGAATAACTCCGCATACAATCTCAACAGTCGATTTTCCCATTCTCGGCTCATTTGGGCGGTAACCCCTTATTCCTGTATTCTGTATATAGTGAAATTGTTTGAGAACTACTGTTAAATGGCTTTCATCGATAAAGACTTTCATAGTATATGTGCCGATATTAATCATTTCAATTCATTACCAAAAAATTCTGTATCCAGTTTAGAGAATCTAGAACAGGAATCTGGTGTAGGCAATTGCATGGTCTCATCGATAGACGAGTTTAATGCCTTTGTATTACAAAAAGATATTTATAAAAATCTTTCAGTGCTAAATCTAAACATTCGAAGCTTACCTAGGAACTATAACTACTTATTGGCCCTTTTGAAAACTTCTACGGTCAAATTTAGTGTTATAATTCTCACGGAAACCTGGTTAAATAGTAGTATTAACAACCTATATAATATAGATAATTACGTTGCTTATCATACTGTAAGAGATGGTCAGATTGGTGGGGGTATCTCTATGTATGTGCATCAAACTTACGACTCTAACGAAGTATTTTCTCTATGTAATAGTGACAATGAAAACCTGATTGTGAATATAAAAGACAAAAGTAATGTATATTCTGTCCACGCAATATATAGACCACCTAATACTAATATCAATAGCTTTTTAATTCACATAGATAACATGTTATGCAACTTTCATAAATCGAATGCCATAGTTGCGGGAGACTTCAACATCAATTTGCAATCTGACGCAATCTCTCATAAATGTTTAAACTTAATGAATTCTTTCTATCTTAGTCATTCTATTACCAAACCCACTCGAGTCTGCAGCTATGGCAATCGAATAACAGAATCTACGATTGATAATATATTTGTAAATAGCAATGCCCTCGTAAATTCTGGAATTATAACCACTAACATCAGTGATCATTTCCCTACTTACGCTATATTCAATAACATTGTTCAGGCTGCGGACAAAACAACTATTGATTACAGAATATTCTCAGAGGTTAACAAAAGAAAATTTATTGGGGCTGTAGAAAATACTCGACTTGACTGTGACGAACCTTTAAATGACCCAGATCATATGTTTCAGTTCTTCTATGACACCTTATTCCATATTTTTAATATTTGCTTTCCTTTAAGGAGAAAAAAAGTTTCGCCCAAAAGTGTCGCAAATCCATGGATCACTCCAGGAATTATCACTTCAATAAAGAACAGAGATAAATTATTCAAATTGCAATTGCAAAACAAAATTCCTAAAATACAATATACTCAATACAGAAACAAATTAACCAAATTAATCAAAATTGCAAAATATAACTATTATAACAATCAATTTTCCAAACATAAAAGAGACATGAAAAACATTTGGACAACCATAAACAATCTTCTCGGAAAACAAATTAAGAAAAATTCAATAGAGAAATTAAATATTGATAATAAAGAAATTACTGATGATACTGCTATTGCAGACTCTTTAAATGCACACTTTACTTCAATAGCGGATAAGCTTCACGCACAGTTAATAAATAATGATCACTCACCTCTAGAATATATGCCACCCAGCCCACTAAATTCATTTTCTTTTGTTCCTGCTACCTCTACTGAGGTCCGGAATATTATTGGTAAATTAAAAAATACAAAAAATAACATTCATAACATTCCTGTATCTATACTGAAACTTGTTAAAGATAAGATATCTGTAACTTTGGCTAAAATTATCAATCAAAGTATTTCCAAAGGAATATTCCCATCAATGCTAAAAACTGGTTGGATAACCCCTTTTTAAAGGGAGTGATCCTACACTAGCAACAAATTACAGGTCGGTGTGTTCATTATCTGTGTTCAGCAAAGTTTTTGAAAAATTGTAAAAAGTAGAATGCAGCGATATTTAGAATCCTACAATTTATTATCTCCAAATCAATATGGCTTCCGAAATAATAAAACAACGGCAATGGCTATTTTAAATCTTATGGAAAATGTAAATATAACTAAGGAGAACAAAGAAATAATGATATCAATATTTATGGATTTGAGTAAGGCGTTTGATGTAATAGACCATAATGTTCTACTTAATAAATTATATTGTTACGGCTTTAGAGGAGCAATCAGTGATTGGTTTAAAAGTTATTTGTCCAATAGATATCATTTTGTATCAGTAAATAAGGTTTGCTCAACTAAAGCGCTTGTCAAACATGGTGTACCACAGGGCTCAGTTCTGGGTCCACTGTTAGTTTTATTATATATAAATGACCTTCCACGTTTATCTGATATACTGAACTTCATAATGTTTGCAGATGATACAACTGTCTCTTTTTCTTGCAAGGATGTTAATACCGCTAAGAATATATTTCATTCAGAATTCATCAGTGTAATGAAATGGTTGACCACCAATAAACTCTTCCTAAATACCAGTAAAACAAATTTCATGATTTTTACTAATAAAAGAAATATATATCTTGATGAACTTAATGTTAATGAAATCGCCATAAAGAAGTGTACTCTAACAAAATTTCTTGGTGTAATGCTAGATAAGAATTTGCAATGGAGTGATCATGTAAATTATATCGCGAAAAAAATTTCAAGGAGCGTTGCTATAATGTTTAAACTTAGAAATGTAGTCCCTAAACAAGTTTTATTGACTCTTTATCATACTCTTGTTCTTCCTTATATAACATACTGCACCCTTGTTTGGGGAAACTCCGCTAACAACGCATTAAATGGTATCTTTGTCATCCAAAAACGAGCAATAAGGTTATTGTCTGATGCTGATTTCCTTGATCACTCTAGTGCATTATTTAAAGAGCTAAACCTACTAAAGCTCAACGATATAACCAAACTGGCACATTTTATTTTTATTTACGAGTGTAAGAACAAAATCATTAATTTGAAATGGGTAAATAGATATTTTGTAACTCAAAGCTTGTTATACCTCAATTTAGATTGTTTTCATCTCAAAAACTACCCATTTTCATTGGATTGAAACTATGGAATGACTCGCATGCCGAAATAAAAAATATTGTGAATGTAAATTTGTTTAAAACCAAGTTGAAATCCCGATTAATAATGGCATACTAACAAAAATCTAGGATTAATGTCCACTAATATTGCTTAATATTGTCCATTAATATTGTTTAATATTGTAATACATGTTTTAACTATTAATAATACTTATTTACTTATTTATTTATTATTATTAATTTATAACAACTAGCTGCTTATTTTTAATAAGAGCCCAGTAAAGCGTAAAGCTTAAGGGCCAAATTAAATAAAATAAATAGTCGAGCTTCACGATTATTCGTGTCATTGTAAATTGAAAAAATTTATTTATTTTATTATTATTAATAAAGGTTATTCTATTCTATTCTATGTAGAGATGCATAGATTCTCAGTACTATAATATAAATAAGAGGTAACCTGACGCGCATTTTTTTTTTTTTTTTTTAACTATACACACGTGCGTATAATGCATACCTAGTTACGACACTGTTAGCAGTTTTTGTATAGTTCTAAAAAGTTCTAAGTAGATGAGTTCAAAAAACAAATTTTGACTGATTTTGAACACTTACCAAATTTCCTTACCAGCATGTTACCCTGTACATATAGCTTTTTATGTTGCTTCTCACTATCAAGCTCATCTCGTAGCTCATGAGTAATTACGTGGGCCAAGTATTTGTATGTCTCTTTCAGAGGTACTACCTGCCCATTCATTTCAAAAGACCCACACGATACATATTTCAGTAAATTACAGCTAAAAAGTAGAACATACTGTAGCTCTTTGCCCCATTATAGAGGATGTCATTTTTCTATACCATGTTGTTCACATATCTCCAATAGTACTCTTAGCCCATGGGAAAAGGGTGACAGCAGAACAAGGCCATCAGCATATATTAAAGGATGATAATCTCCTTTTCAATGACACAACCGTTACATGCAGATTTTAGTACACTGCTAATGTTAATATGATAAAATCTTGTTTATTTGTTAAATCACAATCAATCTGAAATAAATTAACAATCCTGGCAAGTATCACTTGTCAGGGAAAGTACTTTTATCAGGATCAAATGCTCACTAAAACCAGGAAAAATGTCGAACGTGTTCCTTTTTTTGAAACAACAACTAGTAACTAGTTACTTTTTAGACTAACTACTAACTTAACTAGCTACTTATTTGAGAGAATAACTAGTAAATGTAATAAGTTACAAAAAAGTAACTGTTACAACACTGCTAGAAAGTACACTGGCAAGCGCTATTGGTCTGCAATTATTGTTATCACAGATACTAGCACCCTTATTTTTAACAACTGGTACTAATACAAGTGACAAAATGGATTATGGCAAATACCCATGTATCAGACAGCTTGTGAAACACATTGCAAGCATAGGTATTATACAGAGGCTACAACATTTTAAGCGTTTTGCTTGTATTCGATCTAGGCCACAACTCTTGTTATTATCTAGCTTCTAGCATATGAATAGTCTGCCGAATTTCTGGGTAACTAATTAGTAGCTCTTCACAGCGTTCCACACCATGGCCGTAACTACCTATGAGGTCACCGAGGTCCGGACCTCGGTAATTATTTCCTAAAAAAAAAAAAAGAGACTGAACCGTTCTCCGTGCAGCTTTAATAAAAGTATTTTTGCTAACAGGTCCCTTTGTACAGTATTTAATTATAGACAAGGGTTTTGTGTTTAGTGTATGGCTTGGGTTGTGTTTGTAGATGTCATTTTGGTCTGATTTTGCTCGTCCCGCCCCGCCGCGCTCGAAAAAAATCTGGACCTCACTAATTTCTAAACCCTAGTTACGGCCCCCTGTTCCACACTTAGGCATATGTTTGGGCTATCCTCCTTTAGGCAATTAAATAGTGTTTCGTAATCTAGTGTAATCTAAACAGGAAGTAAGATTCAGTCTGACTGGTCCGATGAATGAAATAGGCGGATCGCCGACATCTAGTGATCCCGAAATTCAATATTAGCCCTTAAATTTTATTAAATAATATATGCGAGTCACTACTTAATGTTATAGAAAACTGCTGTAGCCGCAGTAACAAAGAAAATGTACATTTCGTTTAAATGACTGGGTAACTATTATAAATATTGAATTAATTTAGGTACGGTAAGTTAATTATAAAATTAATTTGTTTAATAATGAATATTTTCACCAGTACTTCGAAATTTAGTCAGAAGTTCAGAACCAATATTTGTACTAGGAGAATTTTGATGTAGGCCTATTGTGTGCTGTGCGTAGGCAATTACAAATAATAAATCAGCATTCCATACATTTCGTACATTCCATATATCAGCATTTCGAAGGCTCTCCATCCTAAATGTAGTATTGTAGCATTTTTCTTCTTCCCTTTTGAACCCTACACATATTCTGAAACACGAAATATGTACAAATTTTTGGTGAATCTGAAACTACTTTTCTAATCTACTGCACATGTAGTACATAATATTATCTCTCTCTCTCTCTCTCTCTCTCTCTCTCTCTATATATATATATATATATATATATATATATATGTGTGTGTGTGTGTGTGTAAAGGTAACAGGTAACATCCAAGAAGCTCATTTCCACACTAATTGAGATGAGTGTGCCCCAAGGGTCACCTGAGTCACAGCAGAGACATAGTAAGCGGCCGACTCAACTCCACCTAATTGCCGGCGGCAAACCAGCGACACACCACTCAGAGCCAGACGCCATAACTACTTAGCTACCTGGAACTACCAGATCTTTCAATCAAAAATAATGAATGTCATTAATAAAGGAAGGTGAATGATAAACCTCGTTGGATTGTCCTTTAATTAAACAAACAATTAAATGATAAAAGTCACAAATAAACGTTCCTGTTGAGAGACTGCAAATATATCGAATAAATGAGATTGAATTGGATGATTAAATTGATCAAATTGTGCGACAGTTTTTTAGAAGAAATACGATAAAATACGCGGATGAATTTGAGTGTTGATAGTTAAAATATGACTAACAAAAAGTATGTCGAGCAAAGGCATTAAAAACGGTCGACACATGATGATGGTGGTTCTCTTTACGACTGCCGTTCATAATAATAATAATTAATTTCTGCTTTCCCCTCTGACTCCGAGTGAAGCGAGGCATGTTGAAGTACAGCATCATCTAAAGTGGAATGTTTCATTTACCGTGTCATCTCCTTGTGTTAGTTCGTACAGCGTACAAACAGAATTGATTCGACTAGAATTTTGAGCCCATGCGTAATCCGTTGTGTCCATTCCGCTGGACTTCTCCAGAATAGTAACTCTCTTCGTTTATTTTTGTCTGTCCATTCCAAGTTGCCTCGCTGAACTAACTCTTCAAGGACAATAATAACCCTGTATAATGAATGCCGTAGGTAGGTTGAGCAGTTTGTCTTCAAGGGTACGTTGTGACTTCATCTTCAATGGCGAATTATGCCTGTATAAGGAAATGCTTGAAGTATATGTAAGAACATAGGAAGATTCGACATTAGACGACATCATCATCATCGCTTACATATATAAAGAATATATATATATATATATATATATATATTATATATATATATATATAATATATAATATATATATATATATATATATAGACTATAAAACTGCATATAAATTTCCTTTAAATCTGTAAGAAAAACTGTATATGATTATAACAAATAAACAAGACTATAAATGGGAATATACCTGTATATGCAGATAATAAAGGCTAATCCAAAATGGTGCCTTCCCCCCTCAAAAAGAAAAGAATATATATATATATATATATATACTGTATATACACAGGGTGAGTCAAAAGTCTGGAAACATAGGAACTATGCTTTTTCCAAGCAAATATACATATATTTGCATTGAAAAGCATAGTGCCTATGTTTCCAGACTTTTGACTCACCCTGTATATAAAGCAAATTGAATTGAATTGAACTGAATAGCCTTTATTGAAAAAATAAATACAGTATGGTACTTTTACAATTTACACTGACATAAATAATTGTGAAACTGGACTATTTATTTTATTTAATTTGGCCCTTAAGAAGCTTCAGGCTTTACTGGGTTATTTCTGAGAAAAAAAATTTATCACCCTGTATAATGAATGAGATAATAGTATTGGAATACTTTTATACATAAATGAAGAACTAGCTTTCATAATTTACACATCCACATCCGCCCCCCCCCCCCTCCAAAAAAAAAAATAAAAAATAAAAAAAAAAATATATATATATAGGTAATCCAAAAAAAGGTGTTTTCAAAAAGAATTTATTGCACAATTTTTTTAAGCCTTTTTTGGATGACCCTGTATTATCTGTCCTTTACACGTATTACATAAAAATATGTCAGAATTGTATTATGTGACAAAATCAATTGAGCACGCGCAAGTTCTATGCCCAAATCTTTAATTAAAACTTCTCATGCTGAATGACCTACAGTCCTACAGTATACAAGCATGCATAACATTTTATATAAAGATTGCTTGGTTAATTAGGCAAAAAAATAATTAAACAACCAAGTAAACCATATACTAAATCTAAGGCACGGTAACTATAAATTCTTAAACCTAGCTTTATATTTGAATCATCGAAGAGGAGATCCCTTTCATACGAAGTAGTTGATATTTGGAAAAATCTCGAAACATGTTAAAAGAAACCACGTTTTCGATGGATAGCATTTTTTTTTTTTTAAACGCCTCATCTTTCATTCCATATTGAATTTCCTTCATTTCTATTGTAAAAACCTTTGGGATCACCTGAAGATCAGAGCCCCCAGCCTTCTTTAGTTAGTTTTATAAGGCTAACTAATGAAAATATCACGACTTAACCTAAACAATCGTCAAGGGCGTACAGTTGACCTAACGATTGGTTAGTTAGGTCGTGATATTTTCGTTAGTTAGCCTTATAAGGCTAACTAAAGAAGGCTGGGGTGCCCTGATCTTCAGGTGATCCAACCTTTGGAGAGTATTAGTTTAATGTATAAATTGCCGCTTTCTTTGTAAGTTAAAAGTACCTTCAAAACATATTCTTCGGGTTGTACTACATTATTATTCATTTATTTGTTTTACTTATTCTTTATTTACATTTAATCTAAATTGACAATAAGCAACTATTTGTAGTGTATTGTATTAATTTGTGGTTTCAAGAATGAATTAGAGTTACTGCATAGAAAAATCACGCCTATATTTTTAAAAATTGTGAATCACCTCAAGATCAGGGCCCCCCAGCCTTCTTTAGTTAGCCTTATAAGGCTAACTAACGAAAATATCACGACCTAACCTAACCAATCGTTAGGTCAACCGTACGCCCTTGACGACTGATTAGGTTAAATCGTGATATTTTTGTTAGTTAGCCTTATAAGGCTAACTAACGAAGGCTGGGGGCCCTGATCTTCAGGTTATCCAAAATTATATACAATGAATGTAAGTAATTTGGGTTATGAAATATAGTTATTTTTATTGCCTCATTGTTGTCTTGGATATTCACAACTGTAGTTTATTTTCATTAAATTTCATTTGCTTATTTATTATTTTTCTCTAAAAATGAACGCCTAAAAAAAAATTTTAGCATTCAAGGACTCAACTTCTATTTTTAACAAAATTTGGTCCCATTTTTCTAAACAATTAACTTTTCTGTCTTTTACGACAATCTAAACAAACTATTGTAAGGGTTTTCTAATGTGATGGAGAGGTTTGTTATAACTCCAAAATCTGGCAACACTTTTGGAGAATTTTTTTTTATTCTGAAATATTCAGTGTGTCATTGTGACGTCATTGTTAAAAATATGGTGATTTTGGAATTTGGTTTCGTTCAGAATTGTCACTGGCTTATTGGTGTCCAATTGATCTATTTTGTTGAATTCTATCTATTAAGTTTATTGTGTATACGCGTCTTTAGAAATATTTAACCTAAGTTTTTATTGTTATTACTCATTATAATGTTAAATTAATGTTAAATTTAGGTTTAAGCGTGTCATTTTCCATAATTTTAATAATTTGTCATTTAATATTTAATATTTAAACGTTTGCCGTAACGGATGTTTATATTGTTAATGTTTTTAATAGTTTTAAAAGCAAGGATCATTAGTTAGAACAGAATTCAGCAATCGTTAATATTAAGTTAGAAATGACAACGATTTGATTAAATCCTCTGATTTGTTAACAATTACGTGTTGGTGGAATTACGTGGTTAGTGACCTCTCTTCGTTAACAGACCAGTTGTTACCAGCGAACCAGTTGTTTAAGAAGGACAATAACAGGCTCTATTTCTCTAGGCTCTATTGCAGTCAGTGAATGCTGAAAAACATCTTTTTATGCATTAATTTTTAAGGAAAATAATAATAATTAAATAAATCTAAACGCAATTTTATTTATGACAAATTATATCTTGCTTGGTGGTTTCGTATTGGCTGCTCTGTGAGGACATTCTGAAGAACCAGGTGGCAACCAAATATCTGAAGTACAGTCTCCACCGGGATATCTGTAAGAATGGACAGAATGAGATATTGTAATACTGTACTTAACATGTACATGATATTCATAACATGAGTAAAATGAGGACATATTTACTCTTAAAAACATTTTTTCATGTCAGAAAAATCACCCAATTTTCAGTATGAAAATATACAGTTGGATTCACTGCGTTTATTGAAAATGTTGAAATGTACCCGTATATTTACAGTGTCTTTCAAGTACATTTTAAAACCGATCCATTTTTAAAATCAGGGATTTTCTCTAAACATTTTTACGGGATTTCATTTTTTTCTTAGGTGTTGTGAAATGGCGAAAATCAAACGTGAGTGAAATTGAAACGCTTGAATTAAAATTTGGTTGAAATAGGAAAATGCGTTTTGTAATCCTAGTCATTATTATTATTATTATTATTATTATTATTATTACTCCATACTTTTACAAGTATGCACTCGTGTATTGGTAGGTACTGTGTCTATGTTTATGTATATATATATATGTATGTTTGTGTACATAGGGAACATTTACAGGTGAGCCTTTTAATATATTTACGTCTCCAGGGATTTTTTTTTGAGGAGAGGGATTTATGACACAGTAAACCGCTTGTTAATTTCCAATTCAAAAAATATGCAGAGATATATATATATATATATATATATATATTATATATATATATATATATAATACAGGCACCTAGCTAAGAACCTCTCCAACAACTTTACTACTTCTTTCCCTCTTCTTTTCCATTCCGACAGCTCAGTTGCCGTCTCTTCTCCTAATAAAATGGAACTCTTCGCTCAAACTTTCGTCTCCAACTCAACCCTGGACGATTCTGGTGCTGTTCTTCCATCTCCTCCTACTTCTGACTTAATTATGTCTGAAATTAGGATCTCTTCCAAAGTTGTTTATTCTGCCCTATCTGGGCTCAACCCTAGGAAGGCTTACGGTCCTGATTGTGTCCCTCCTGTTGTTCTTAAGAACTGTGCTTCTGTGCTGACACCATACTTAGGCAAACTCTTTCGTTTTTGTCTTTCATCTGGCACTTTTCCTTCCTGCTGGAAATTCGCCTTCATTCAGCCTGTCCCAAAGAAGGGTGACCGCTCTCAACACTCCAACTATCGTCCAACTGCTTTGATTTCATGCTTTCTAAAGTTTTTGACTCTATCTTTAATAAGAAGAGTCTTAAACATGTCTTTACTCACAATCTTCTTTCAGATCGACAGTATGGGTTCCGCAAGGGACGCCCTACTGGCAATCTTGCATATCTCTGACTCCTGGTCATCTTCCTTTCGGGATTTTGGTGAAACCTTTGCTATTGCGATAGACATATCAAAAGATTTTGATAGTCTGGCACAAATCCTTAATTTCCAAACTGCCCTCCTTCGATTTCTATCATTCTATCTGTGCTTCATTTCTGATTTCCTTTCTGGTCGGTCTATAACTGCGATTGTAGGTGGCAACTGTTCTTCTCCTAAAGCTATTAATAATGGTGTTCCTCAGGGTTCTGTCCTGTCACCTACTCTTTTCCTTATATTTATTAATAATCTTTGAAGTCACATTTCCTGTCCTAATCACTCCTATGCTGATGATTCCATCCTTCGCTTCTCCACCCGCTTCACAAAGCGTCCCTCTCAACAGTCACTCCATCATTCGCTGGGTCGGCTGTGGTGCACCTAATTTCTAATTTTTCTTCTGTCTCTGATTGGGACAGAGAGAACCTTGTTGCTTTCAATGCCTCAAAACCTCTGTTTCCTCATCTGTCTGCTCATCACAATCTTCCACACAACTTTACCCTTAACTTCAACAATACACAACTCAATCCTTCCTCTTCGCTTAACATTCTTGGCGTTTCCTGTTCTCGTGATCTTTCTTGAAAAGATTACATATACTCTCTCTCCCTCTCTAAAACAGCTTCTAAGAGGTTAGGTGTGTTGTACTGGTAAAGATTATCAGCACCTTCTTAGAGGAAGAACTATGTTGGGCCTATTCTTTTTTTCGAAGAAGCAACGGTGACCCGTGTTAAAGGTAAAATTTCTCTTTAGCTGGTCCTATGCAATGTATTTTGTGGCACTAAATATACTGTACGTTTGGGTTTTGAATAGTGAATTCCGTTGAAATTAGACTTCATTCCATACCTTTCAAATTTTCACTCAGTTCGTGAAACCTACGTATCACTTCAACCTTTTTCCGATTTCACATCGCGTCTCAAGGTGACCAAATTTAGTATAAATTTTCACTATTTATATTGAATCAAATTTATACTATTTCATCGCTAAGTACCCATGGGCATACAGTAAGAACCTTAGATTTTGTTTTCACTCTCTTCTAACCCTAGAAGGCCAGTGTAGGACCTCACACATAGAGACTAGTGTCGGGTCCACGTAACCCCATAATGAAAATTACGTTTATAGGTTAAATTAAACAATTTATTGTTACTAAACAATAATAAAATTAACTTACGTACCACAAAAAAGAACATCATTTCTAGAAAAACAAATACTTTTATTGTAATAGGCCACGCTGGCTTTCTAGGGTTAAGAAAAAAATTGACTGTGGTGAAATGATGGATAAACTAAAGAATAAATACTGTTTTGAAATAAAAAACGAACATTTTGCAATTATTTTTAAAATGGTTAATTTCTTCCAATCAAAACTTTTTCAATAAAGGTTTAGAAAAAGATCTGAAATAAAAGGTTAGTGGGTACCCTCACAACAATCTGTTGAAAGTAGGACTCCAGCGGGTGCCAAAGTATGACACGGAGGAGCAGGCTCGACACTCCCCTTTGAATTCCCCGCGTTGAACGAGAGGCACCTCTTAATCGAAGAGAGGAGAAAGCTGGGAGCGAACCCAAGCACTTCAACTCAACTTCCCTAAACGGAGACATTCGGACATCGCTGGGGCAGTTCTAGAATAAGTTTTACAGGAGACAGAGTTACCTCATTTCATGGACGAGGGACGGACCATTTGGTTCTTCTCCAAAATCCACCAAGAAGTCTTCATTCAGCGAAAGACCGCCATTTTCAATGTCCACGTCAATACGCATCAGTTTGCAACCTTTACTGCAAATATTAAAAGCCGTTGATAAAATAAATCTATTACACATAAGGATTTCCTATCCTTACTATTTGGCTTTGAATTTCATTTATTTTCACTAATAATTAATAATTGGGGGGGTTTAACCTCCTTCACAACATATAAGGTCATATGACAGAGGGGACCTACAGCTTTACGTGGGATCCGAACCACGGGTCGCTACATAATCTGGAAACGGAGGACGGTCTCCCATCCAACTACTACCCAGACCCAACGTCGCTTAACTTCGCTGATCAACGGGAAGCGGTGTTACGACATTGGCTACGACATAGCCCATTTTCATACACTGCTGCGCAACATTTGGATTATTTTGGACTAAACGAACGTCACACTACAGCATACAGCTTCCTCGCAAGCATTCTAATTTGCAGATTGAAAAGACATTTTATAATTATTTAAAGGCAATATTTAATTTATAAATTATAAATAATTAATTAAGAATATTTTTGGTTTGGATATTTTTGTTAATCTTTGTATTTTACCTCTCTCTCTCTCTCTCTCTCTCTCTCTGTCTCTCTCTCTCTCTCTATACAGCAACGCTTCGTTGCGATTAATTTATCACTATCATCTTTAAGTAATTTACATTCTTTCTATCTACCTATTCTATCTGACGTTCCTTCTTTGTGGATCTATAACACTTATAACCTTGAGGATAATGTAGCGATCACACCGAAACGTCAGTATACATCTTTGTTTCATTTTACATCTGGGAATAAGATACCTTTAAAACTTCAGGGAATGCCAGTGCCAGACTTTGAACATATAAACTTCGGGTGAATAAATGAACCATCATCAAGTCATAGGTTTCGGCTTCTTATACTGTACAATCCTATAGAATTTGCATATGATGATTGGCGTCTACTGTGCAGGACTGATTGGTTGATTAGATTAAGTTTTTCAGGAATGAGGAGTCGGAGAAGTTACACTTAAAGTTCTTCAACTATGAAGAGTCAGTGAGATTGGTCGTAACGCCACCAACCAGTAAAAATAAAGCCCCATCAAATAGAAGCTAGGGTCAAACCAAGTAAATTACGAACAGCGGACTCGTTACCGATTTAGTGTGGTTCTGGTCAATATCTATAATTACCGCTTACAACCAACTAACCTGACCATGTCTGGAAAGAACTGCTTATCCCACGGCGAATAGAGAGAACCAGTGACGTACAGTCGTTTCCCGTCCAGCGAAAGCTGAAGCATTTGAGAGGTACCGTATACTCTTTTCACCTTCAGATACAAGGGGGATGGCTGTTCCTTTATAGATAAGATAAAAATTCTTTTGAAGATTAAAGAACAAAGCGAAAATAATCAATTTTAATATTCTTTGAAAAAATGTAAATAATATTCCTTTGTGTAAAAAGCCAGTAAATATTCTTTTGTATTATTATGAATATTTTACTTGAAAATGGTCGTAAATTAGTAACTAGAACGCCTTTATTTTAATATTTCTTTTAGTAATTTTTTAGTTGACAGATTTAGTGTTTGACTGTAATTATCTGTTTTTAAATTAAAAGTAGCCAATAAGATATTTTTCCATGAATTTTTTGGCCTATTTTAATTTACTCTAGCGTATCTAAATTTTACCCTGATGTATTTGATTTTTATCCTAATATATCTCTTTTTTCTTGAATGTATCTAAATTTTATTCGAACGTATCTAAATTTTACCCTGGTGTATCAGAATTTTAGCCTAATATATCTGTTTTTTCTTGAATGTATCTAAATTTTATTCGAACATATCTAAATTTTACCCCGATGTATCTGGTTTTTATCCTAATATATCCGTTTTTCTTGAATGTATCTAAATTTTATTCGAACGTATCTAAATTTTACACTGGTGTATCTGATTTTTACCCTAATATCTGTTTTTTCTTGAGTGTATCTAAATTTTATTCGAACGTATCTAAATTTTACCCTGGTGTATCTGAATTTTATCCTAATATATCTGTTTTTTCTTGAATGTATCTAAATTTTATTCGAACGTATCTAAATTTTACCCCGATGTATCTGGTTTTTATCCTAATATATCTGTTTTTTCTTGAATGTATCCAAATTTTATTTGAACGTATCTAAATTTTACCCCGATGTATCTGGTTTTTATCCTAATATATGTTTTTTCTTGAATGTATCTAAATTTTAGTCGAACGTATCTAAATTTTACCCTGATGTATCTGATTTTTACCCTAATATATCTGTTTTTTCTTTAATGTATCCAAATTTTATTTGAACGTATCTAAATTTTACCTTGACTTACTCTAATTTAACCTAACCTTATTGAAGCAATTAAAATTAAACTTAATAACTTATTCTAACCTAAACCACTCATAACAATTTAACCTTTCTTTATTTAATCTATCCCCCTAACTTAACCTAACTTGAAATACGCAAGACACTACATGACACAGATCATCATACTTTGAGTTCCTTATCTTCAAGGACTTTAACTGGTCCGTCCTTAAGGACTAATCCCCCGATAAAAACTTGTCCCACAAGGCGAGGTTTCTTCCGGTCGGTGATGTCGTACTGTCGGATATCCCCGTGAAGATAGTTGCTGAAGTATAAGTATTTGTCGTCGAGAGAGATCAAAATATCAGTCATTACGCCTATTCGTAGAAAGAAATAGGATTTGGTTTCTTTGAGATATTAATGCATGCGTACTGTAAATGGGAATCCATTTTTGTGTTCTTAGGGAAAGGAGTTGACTATATCTAATCAGACCGCGCTGGTACAAAATTTTATACAAGTTTGTTAAATCGAGGAGAAGCCATGTCAGTCCACAAATTTAGAAAAATCACAGCCATGAAGACTTTGAACTTTGCATTCAAAGTCAATGGGTTAAAAAGTTGAGAAGCTGCACTCAAAAATCTAAGTGGTTCATGAATTTGAAGTAAATGTTAAGGATTTAGTAGATAAGAAATCTCTATTAAAAATCCAGGCCCGTAGGGTGGGGGCGAAGGTCTTACGATCACAAATTTGAGCGAAAATTTAAAATGAGGAGTAGGATTGCCAACTGTAAATTTTAAAATGAATCTCTCTCTCTCTCTCTCATATATATATATATATAATATATATATATATATATATATATATATAATATATATATATATCTGCAGTTAATATAAAACAAATTCCGGTACTTTCCTGTTATCCCGGACCCCAGACTTTTTGTCAGATTCGTACGCCTCTTGCCAGATTGCCAAATTTCATTGTCAATTTTTTTTTTTAAATGTTAAGTAACTAACCAAACCTAACCTAACCTAACCTAACCTAACCTAACCTAACCAGGGGTTGGGTTAGGTTAGTTACTTAACATTTAAAAACAAAATTTTGGCAATAAAATTTGGCACTCTGGCAAGTGGCGTCCGAACCTGGCAAAAAGTCTGGGGTCCGGGATAACAGGAAAGTACCCAAATTTCTAATTAATAATTGCATTAATTCCATTTATTACAACATAATTAAATCGAACCGGAATTAATCGACTCATACTAACTGTTAGTTATTGCTATAAGTAAGAATATTAGTATTTTAACTTTTTTATTTTGTTTGTTCGGCTAACTTATTTCCGAAACTGTTTGTAATTTCCTTCCCCCCCCCCCCCCCCCCCCAAAAAAAAGTCGTTCACTGAACGTTTATGGAATGTTTATAGGCGTTTTGGGAACGTTTGTAAACGTTTAGTAAAAGAATCTTTGTTGAATTAAAGCGATATGCAAGTTGTTTTGCAAAACAGCAACTTGCTTAGCCAAGGTGTCGAGTATAGAAAAAGAACTTTCAGGAAAGTAAAGTTTGGAGTTTGTCATTTAAAATCTGCACAAAATCTTTGGAAATTACTGAAAGTTAATAAACGTGTGAGTGGTACCATGCTCGATATCTAAATACAAAATGTAAACTAACCTGGCATTTCATCCATTACCCATCCCTCAACTTTTTTAGGAGGGATATCTATCACTTTGTGAGCATCCCACATGCCATCGTCTTTGCGGTAAAATCTATAAAATAAAGACAATCCCATAAATTAGATTTAGAAGTAGAGCTAAAAAGAAGAAAAGTAGGATCACCTGAAGATCAGGGGGCCCCCTAGCCCTCTTTAGTTAGACTTATAAAGCTAACTAACGAAAATATCACGACCTAACCTAACCAATCGTTAGGTTAACTGTACGCCCTTGACGATTGGTTAGGTTAGGTTGTTATATTTTCGTTAGTTAGCCTTATAAAGCTAATTAAAGAAGGCTGGGGGGCCTGATCTTCAGGTGATCCGAAAAGTGTATCATTAATGAAGTAAATGATGTAGATCAGTGGTTTCCACGCAGACTTTTTATGCCTAAGGACCACTTTCATATTTTATATGATCCCAAAATCAACTTATATAAAAGCGATAACCAAAATTACCCATTGTCTAGTATATAATTAACAGAATTTCAAACTAAGTTCAAAATTTTATACGCTCGCTTTTGCGTCAATAAATAGAGAATACGCAAAATCGCAAGAGCTTTATATAAACTAATCAAACGATAATGAAATGAATGTTAATAACGTAATTTCGTCAGCCACACGTAACATCCATAATACATGAGATAGTTATTTTCACCTGAAAACATTTGCATTTAGGGCACAACCCACATATCCTTCGGTAGCTAATGGGTCATGAAGAAACCTTATCTCCAGAGGCATCACACCTTCTAGTCCCAAATCAATCTTCTGAGTGAGTTTTCGGCTTTTCCACGAGTACACGTTTAAATGAGTTCCATAAAGTCCTTGAAATAATAAAGGAGAGGTTTTATGGAATCCTAAGACGGAGAAATATTTGATAGATATTCGTTACCATCTTACGTAATACACGTCCCGAAATTCTGATTCGGGACGATTTGGCATTTGGTTTGCTTCGTAATGTGAACATCTTGAAAGGAAAAAGTTTAATAAGGACTTAAATCAGTCTACACCTAAAGCCACGCAGTCAAACCTTTCTTGTAAAGAATTTAATTCGGTTTTCCGAGAACCAGAAATTACAACCGGTCAAGAAATTCAGGAAAAAAACGCAGCCATCAAGATTTTGAGATTCGAATACTTGTATTTCAAATTTGAGCGCCTCGTGAGCTAAATGTCAATGCTAAATGTCAATGCTAAACTCTCTCTGGCTAAAAATTCTCTGTCCATAATCTTTTCTATGACATTTTTTTACACGAATTAATATCATCGTGGATTGACTATATTGCTATACGTAAACTCTACTTAAAAGTGTAATATTTTCTTACCTTTGGCTACATCTTCGGGGTAGAATCCCCTTGAGTAAGCTCTTCTGGGGTCTCCAAATTCAGATGATATTAATACGTCGTGCGTTGGTTGATACCAGTAGTCATACCCAAATTCTGCGTCCATTGTTGTCCACGAACCTTTTTGAATTGAGGAAAAGAAAAGGTAATTTTTCGAGAACCCCATTTAGTAACTAAAAATAAATTCATCACCGAAATTACTGAGACACAAAATTAGAGTAAACGTAACCGTAACCGCAACCGTTTTCCTGTTGGAATCGAAAAGAAAAAAATGGCGTAAATGATATAGTAAATGTCAAGATCTACTGATGGAAACGGGTGGTGGAAAGGCAAGGTCAGAGGTCAAGACTGAAAAGACAAACGAGAAATCCGTGTAGGGAATACAAAATACATGAATGAATTAAGGACGTTACGTACTCTAAAAGTTGTCCGCTGTATTTATTTTAGAAGGTAGAGTAAAAAATAGGACTAAATGTATTCTACAAAAAAAATAAATAAAGTACTTTCAGAGTACAGTAATAGTATGTCGAAAGCCGATCGAGAGTAGCTAAAGTAGTTGTCTTAGCAAGCGGAGTCCTCTGAAACGAAAAAAAAAAAAAGAAAAGTACACATCCAGGGGTGAAAGAAAACATTACTTTACTCTCGGTGTACTTTCAGCCATTCAAGTGTACAGTAATCTTTAAATATTTTATATGCAGAGTACATTCAGTCCTTTATACGTGGTGTACTCTTTAAACACTTTCTATTTATTTATTTTCTACTCTCATGTCTAAAGTAGATAAAATGGATAGTTTTGAGAATGTTCCATTTGCAGAAATTTTGGCGCATGCGTAGATAGTATCGCGGCTGTATGAGGAAGCATGTATAGACTGCCACGATATTAAATTCCATCACATTGAAAAACTCATGCCATTACAGATGATTGAGAAGAAAAAGTGACATCTATTTACCTTTTGGTTCGAAAGTAGAAGAATCGAAATTCACAAAAGATCCCTTTCCATATCCTTCGTGGTCTCCCAAGGTCGATATCATAACTTCACCATTAGGGAGGCAATGCGTTGTGTGGGGATGAGTTTTGTTTTGAGCTTTTAATACGTCGGGTTCGATAATCTACAACAGGAATAATAGAAAAAATCAAAATAATTAATCTTTTTTTTTACAGTTAAATGCGCATTTACGATCAGTTTTCTGTGAATGAGCAAAAAATAAAAAACTGTAAATATATTTTAGAAATAAAACTTATCTTGGTGACTTTTCCATGTGTGTGTATATATACACATACACAATACAATTTACACCCTTTAATATATTATGGACAAATAGCAAACAAACCCTTCTGAACAGCTTTGTGGTAAAGTGTTGGTCTGTTAATCTCAAAGTCCTTGGTTCGAATCTCGTCTTGGACTTCAGATTTCGGCAATTAAGGTGCTTCGTTGGGTCTTAATTGGAGCGATAGTGGTTCATATCCCACGAAAAACTGTAGGTTCCCTCCGTCATGTGGCCAATTGCAAACAATACAGTAGACATTCAGTATTCCGACTAGATAAAGGCCAGAACCCCGTTGGAATAATACACAAATAAATAAAAGGTCATACATAAAAGGTCATAAAGGTCACAAATAAAAGGGCATAAAGAATTTAATAAATTATTATTATTAAATATATGTAAAATTAAGAAAAGGGAGTCCCTCATTGACTGAATTTTTGGCGCTCGAGTTGAAGTTTGGAGGAAAATTTGTGGATGGGCGAAATGTCGAACTAAGCGATGAAGCGTCGGATTGATCCCAGTTGGCATTCATCAGAATAAGATAAATAGGAATACCTGAACGTCGGTTTACCGAATATTTATTGTATTATTATATTAATTAACAGAAAACAAAAGAGTTACAAAATACGATACTAAAATATAAAAAACAAAGACCAATAATACTTTAAAAAATTTGGGTTTCCTTTCTTCAGAAGTATCGACGACGTATATCCTCGAAGATCCAAAAGACGGAAGAACAAGCCGGTTTCGAATCCGGGTTGGATCATCGTAGCAAGAAGAACAAGTGTTCCATCCCGAATGATGAAGTTCATCGTCTACATAGGGCATGTACAGACGGTGAATCACCTGAAGGTGTACGGAGAGATGTAATAACATGAACCTATTCAAATCATTCAAAAACATCAGTCTGATGTAGTTCAAAGGAAGAACATAGTATCATCTAACGTATAATAAATAGAATCAGTCAGGAGGACTCGAAACTGGCAGAGCGCTCAGGCCAACTAATGTGGCACTCTGCTCTAACTCCTGTATCATTCTTACCAGCATCAACGGATTCGAACATCCGACCTCAGTGCCTTCACTTCGCTTATAAAGAAAAAGTGTTACCTATTGAGGTGCGGACGCTAGCATCATGTAATGCATATATATATATATATATATATATATATTTTTTTTTATGCGGGCATTTATGGCTAGGATTACCTTGCAGTAAGTTGAACTTGCCGGATCGACGTCTACAGTTGCCAAATAATCCGGTTTTCCACTACCGGTTACGGTGCAAGTAACCCATAAAAGTTTCTCACGAGGACCGTCCCTAATTGCAACGAGTGGGGTTGGGTAACCGGGACCTGCAATAAAGATAATTCATTCATTAGCTATATTCACAATCGCTATACCAGCGCAGATTGCTAATGGGAATATCTTTTGACATCACTCTTTTTATCCAATGATTACCTTCCGAATTGATTGATATAAGGTCCAGAGATGTGTTCTTATACAGCAGTGGTCCCTAACCTAGGGGTAAATTACCCCACTGGGGTAATAACAACTATTTTGTTGGGTAATGTCACACGATCGAAAAATTATAAAAAATAATACCTAATGATTGGGGTAATGGAGGGGGATTAGAACTGGTTTTGGGGTAACCATACGAAAAAAAGGTTCGGAACCCCTCCTATACAGTATAATGCTTTTAAGAAAAAATAAATTAATGCAAAAATTTCATAGAAAATGGGATAAATGTATTCCTTAATTTATTCATTAATGATTAGTATATTTCCTATACAATAATAATAATTAATTTAAAAATACAAATATTTTTTATTCTTATTAATTTAAAAGTAACACGATGAAACAATTTTCATTTTTTTTGTCTTTAACTGACACACAAAAGAGTTTGCACATACTTAATTTGGACATGCTCATTTCAGTGGTAATAAATAATCAAAATTCTCTCTATTCACGTCTAAATTTTTAATTATCACACTGACAAAACTTACAGAAATGAGTAATTTTCTATAAACTTACGATTGTTTACATTTTTCATAAAATGGAACAGGAGTCTAGAATATGTACAAAATGGATTACATTTCAAAATACAATTGATAAATACTAACTACAGAGAGGGTTTAGTTAGATTTCTTAGCTGGAAAGTGTCGTGCGTTACGTGATTCCCTCTTTCACGGTCAAAATGAACTATTAATTTAATGGAGGGTGTATTAATGAAGGATGTAATTCGAAATCTACAATGTGATAAAAACTTTTCTACTTCATTTTTGGAATCAGCATATCAAAATTAGGTAGAAGGCACATATTTTTATGTCTGTTAAAAATTCTGTGTTCACCATTGTAATTATTACTTACAGTGATTGATTTTAGTCAATATATATATATATATATATATATATATGTATATATATACATATATATGAAAAGAAGGATCAACACAACGGCAAACATTTTCATTTATTTGTACATCAGACGTTTCGACAAATCTTTTGTCATCATCAGTGAGTTAAGTCTTAAAACCTTAAAACAAAATTGAAAAGTGAAAGTTACATCAATACAATATTAAAACCATTAAAATTAAAACCTTAAAGCAAAATGAAAATTGCATCAATACAAAATTAAAATCATTTAAATTTCATCACTATAAAAACTAAAATTAAATTAGATTTCATCACTATAAAAACTAAAATTAAATTACCTCAATAGGTAAATACACAATGTTTACATCCACCTCCATACTTGGCAAAGTCTAACGGAACACTGGATGGTCAGAGGATTAGAAAGGGTATGTCTGTGAAAAACGGTTGGTTAGTCAAAAGAGTCGTAATTTGTAGGATGAGCTATTATTATTAAGGGAGGGTTTGTTTCTATAGATGTACAAAGATTCTAAAATTCGGAGTTCTGTAAGGTTATTGGATCTAGTTAAAATTTCAAACTGAGTTTTGTGAAGGGGATGGTCGTTTTCATTACTGTGGTTTCTAATTGCGGATTGTGGAGGGCTACTGAGGGGACGGTTGGTACGGACTGACAAGCCCAAATGTTGAGAAAGGCGCACCTCCAGTTGGAGTTGAGTGCTGCCAATATACGCAGCCTTACAGCTGTCGCACGTGTATTTGTAAACAACATTGGGGCATACAGTTTTGGGGAATTCATCTTTGAACTTTAAAAAATTTGATAATTTAAGTGGGTTGACGAAGGCGAATCTAAAATTTATTTGGGGATAACTAGACTTGAGTAGTTTGGACAATTCACCTCGAATACGCAATGATAAATAACCATAAAAAGGTAATTTAATATATCTGGTTTCTTTTTGTACTGTAGTTACGGGGAGTTTATACATATATATATATACACAAGAATGTATATATGTACGTATTTATCAGGGATAATAATCATTCAGAAGGGCCAGAAATTAACACAGTGCTCAGGCCAACTAACGAGGCCCATTACTCAAACTCCCATATTATTATTACCAGCATCAGCGGTGTTCGAACCCCCAGTTTCAGTATCTTCTTCACTTCGTTTATAGGGAAACGGCGTTACCCATGTAACGCCCATGTATCAGGGATAACAAACCCCGGTATAAGTATTATATACTATAAGTATAGAATAAATAAACGAACATATACATATAAAACTAACGTAACACTGAGTATTTCAACGAACACAAATATTATTCTTTGTAAATAAACTAAATCTTTTCTTTCTACAGGGTGTGTATAAAGTAACGCGAGTGAAGAGACAAATCCAATTTGAACTGGTTTAAACTAGTTTCAACTCGTTTTTAAATTCATAAAAACCATTTTCAACACCGCTGATAAACCTTACTATCGACTATACAGTTGTTATAAAAAGTCCATGTAATAAATATTACTCGTCCATGTTCACTCGCGTTACATTATACACACCCTGTATATTATCATTCATCTTCCATTTTAATTCTCAAAAGGTAATTAGTGATAGAAATAATAATAAGAATAATCTAACTAAGAAATTTTATATATTATTAATACCTTTATTGTTTCACTTTAAATTGATGCATGATGGATCGAGGCAAAGGTATTGAAATTTTAATAGGTGTACCTGGTGTAGGTATAGATAGGGTGTAAACAGATTTCTTTTCAAAAGATATACAGTAGGTGTAAGTAGAGAAATTAAAATCTAAAGGAGCGTTGGGTATAAGTATAGAAAACAAAAATTGAAATATTATCCCTGATATATATATATATATATATATATATAGGGTGGCGCAAAAGTCGCGCATCATAGGAATTTTCGGTGTTGACTATATTATTTTTTTTCTTTTAGGTAGGGGATGGCTGCGAATTTAACAATAGGCGAGAGGGTGAGCTTGGTTTTAATGTATGGAATATCAGGTACAACAAATCGATGAATGGGTACAGAATTTAAATTCTGTACCGATTCATCGATTTATTGTACCTGGTACAGAGCTGGGCACTTGCGGTTTTTTTTGCGGTACTGCGGTACTGCGGTACTACCGTGTTGGTCGGTACCGCGGAAAGTACCGCGGGAAATTTGAATGCGGTAGCGGTACTGCTGTACTTTCAGCGATCCTTTGCGGTACTGCGTTATGCGGTACCGGTTTGGTAGTGCGGTAGTAGTACCGCAGTACCGCAGTACCGCAAAGAAACGGGCAAAAAAACGCAAGTGCCCAGCTCTGACCTGGTATTCCATACATTAAAACCAAACTCACTCTCTCGTCTATTGTTAATTTCGTAGTCATCCCCTACCTAAAAGAATAAAAACAATATATTATAATCAACACTGAAAATTCCTATGATGCGCGACTTTTGCGCCACCCTGTATATATATATATATATATATATATATATAATATATATACCTCGGTTAACCTTGGTTTTACTTCCCCCCCGAATTGTTCATTATATATATATATATATACACACATGGGATGATAACGTCTGGTATCTCTTACATGTTCGTTTGTACACGCCCTAAATGGGTAGGGTAATCTGCACCAAATTTAATACATACATTAAGGGAGAACTAGAGAAGGTTTTAGTAACACAGCCGCTTTTCCCAATAACCCCCAGGTTGTGTTTCGGAGGGCATTTACTGCGCAGCAAGGCGTAACAGGCGTTCTAGTATATATATAATATATATTATATATATATATATATATAGTGCAATTTTTTATCATGCTGATTTTCACACATCAAACTTCGAACAACAACCAACAACTTAATTACATTAATAAAACTGTCTAATAATTCTTATCGTACAGTTCTAAAAGAATGAAACCGTCGTTCGTCTGGCAGTTGTTCCTACCTAGATATCAAAGATATTAAAAGAAAAGTAGCTACCGTAGTAAATATTAAGAAATTATTTAACCCTAATTTCATAACCATGGTAAATTATATCAAGGGTATATTTTACCCATGTTATAAAATAAGGGTTAATTTACAGATACTGTATACGTTGGGGGCGGGGGGGGACATTAAAAAAGACAAGACTGCATGACGACTGATTTTTTTTTCTTCTTTTATCATTTTCCCACACTTGCAATTCGAATTTTTTCAAGGAACGAAATCAAGTAACAAAATATTTGTTTATATTTGAAACTAAACTGAATATGAGAGAGAGAAGAGAGAGAGAGAGAGAGAGAGAGAGAGAGAGAGAGAGAGAGAGAGAAATTAATTAATTAACATAGAACATATAAAAATTAATATTTAATAAAGATTTAATTCATTCAAATCCTATTAAAAATAATATTATACTCCGTTTACTACAAAATATACACTCACCTGTTTTAGACATTTTTTAAGTAGTTCGTATATGTTCAAAAGGCACTTTCGTATTATAAACCTTGTTAACTAGGCAGTTTATCTAATATGAAAATAAAGGAAGTTATAGTTTAAACCAGTGGTTCTCACCCTTTTTCTCACTGAAGGTACCCGAAACTCATTTTTATGATATTTCGCGGTACCCCTAAAATATTTTTTTTACATAAAATGCTGTCAATAATACCTAAACCATTAAAACCTGCCTAATTTTAAACACTGAGTTATGATTTGTTATATTTCATTTATTTTTGTTAATTACTTTGAAAAGAAAATATAAAAAAAATCAATAAAAAATTAACCACACAAGTTCTAAAACACCAAATACAGTAAATATTTGCAAAAAACTTCTTTTTTCTACGTGAAGGTCAAAATATGAAAATAAAAACCCACTCTAATAGACAGAATTTATTTCCACAACAGTTTCGATGCCCACTGGGCATCGAAATATTGCTAAACAATCGTAAGTCTAGATATCAGTGGTACGCAGGTTAAGAACCACTGGTTTATACGATAAACCAACGTTTATCTTTTCTCCACAAGTTAAACATTTATATTACTGCAGCAATAGATTAATACATATAAATTTGATTAAATATCCTGCGCAAATGGAATCCTTGTAAACAATGAAGGACTTCTGTCCTGATCCGGCTCTTCTTACAGTATACAGCATACTGAGTCGTTTCACTCAGATTGAGTAAATCACTCTCTGTGACTCAGTTAAATTCATCCTTTCTTCAGTACTTGTTTCAAGGTCATCATAATTCTTCACATATTTCAAAGTGATAAGATATCTTCGAGAGGATAGCGAAG
>JAJOZX010002205.1:587500-647500 GCA_023014485.1 Bathynomus jamesi
AAATGTAAAACGAAATGAAGTACACAAAAGATTACGACATGAGTACATCATACAACTACAGATATTTTACTGGACCAGACACAGTGTACACTAAACATACCGACAATAAATGCGCAAACTGTTGTAGGTCTATCGATAATAATGAAAATTTGGAAGTCCTAGAAAATTAAGCCTGGGTTTCTTTTCTAGCGGCACTTTTTTCTGATTACGTTCTAGTCTAACACTGTCACTGTGTCTGACAAAATGAAATACACCTATACCATTTCTAATAATATTTTTATTCATAGTAACTCAGACTTTTATAGAAATCACTTACAATGGCTTACAAATTTATTGACAATATAATCAAAATAAAATGCGGAAATTGACTCCGCCATTACACAAATAACTACAAAATAACTGCACTACAAAATAACTGGTAGTCTAATGTCTCGACGAAATGGATAGTTCCCCTTAGCAGCTGCTGGATTGCTGCAGACGCTTATAGTAGAAACATGACTATTGACTATCACAATAAAACAATATACTATTATACTTAACGCAAATTTGTTTTATTATGTGGTCATAATGATTGTCTTTTTTCAGTTTCTAAACAATCTTGTATTTACAGATGTTAAAAGATTTTATTTTATTTGTTTTAAGGTGAGTACGGCGAGGGATAAAACTAGAGGGGGAGGAGAAATTTCGGGGGGGGGGGGGGGACCTACGCCATGGTGTAACTGACGTATGCCTTAACCAGGCCCTGCTCAGCATTCGTCGTCCCACATACTCATCCTCCTCCTCTGGACATGCCCATACCATCTCAATCTCCTTTCCTGCGCCTTCTTGGAGAGTTTTGTTACTTTTGTTGTTCCTCTTATTAAATCATTCCTCACTCTATCCCTCCTAGTCACTCCACACATCCATTGGAGCATCTTCATTTCTGCCACTTCCATTTTCTTTTCCAGGCTTCTTTTCATCGGCCATGTTTCTGCCCCATATAGTAGTGCTGGTCTTACTACTGTCTTGAACAGTTTTCCCTTCATCCTCACATTCACCTTCTTCTCACACAATACTCCCGATACCTCTCTCCAATTTTTCCAGCCAGGTTGAATTCTGTTGTTTATTTCTCCTTCCAAGTCTCCCTTCTCTCTATGATTGATCCCAGATACTTGAAACTTTTAACTTTCTTTATAATAAATTCCTGGACCATGACACTTCCTATTTGTTCGTCTCCAGGTGCACATTTCATATACTCGGTCTTTTCTCCGCTTATTTTTAGTCCTCTAGTTTCCAGAGCTACTCTCCACCTCTCTAATTTCTCTTCGCACTCCCTCTTCGTTTCTGAGCACAACACGATGTCATCAGCAAACATCATGGTCCATGGAGCCTCCTCTATCACGTTTTTGCTGGTCACATCCATCACAATATCAAAAATCAGCGGACTCAGCGCTGATCCCTGGTTGACCAACTCGTACTCAAATTTCTCGGTCTCTCCCATACTACTTCGCACCTTCGTAGTAGCTCCCTCATACATATCTTGGATCAGTCTGACATACTTCTCAGGTATCCCGCTGTCTTTTAAACATCTCCACACTTCCTCCCTTGGGACTCTATCATACGCTTTTTCTAAGTCTACAAACACTAGATGTAACTCCTTTCTTCCTTCTCCGTAACTTTCTTATAATTGTGGAATATTTTAGCGAAAACCCTGTATATTACATCGTAGTCATCATTGTTCTCAAGTGCGTCTACAATATTGTTATAGTGCTCTATTAGTAGCGATAGGTACGATCTTCCTGATCGAAATCCGCGCTGGTTCTCATTGAATCTTTCCTGTCTCCAAAAGTCATATATTTTTTTCCTGGCTATTCTATCACATATTTTGGTGAGATGTGATGTCAGTGACACCGGTCTATAGTTCTTTGCTTGAGACCTATTTCCCCCTTTTATATATATATATATATATATATATATATATGAACAATGTTCGCTCTTTATAGTACGCTCGGTATTTGCCCCGTGTCCAGGGATGTTCTCCATATCCAATAAAGGGATGTACTGTATTTCGTTCTTACAGTTTTTAATCAACAAGGCATCCCATTTGTCCAGTCCTGCAGCTGAATGTAGTTTAATCAGTGTTTTTTTCCCGTGGTGTGTAAATTTCACTTATATTCTTTTTCACGTTTTCAGGTGAAGCACACAACAACAACAACAACAACAACACAACGACACTCGAGTGCAAATCATTTATTTTATTGAATAAAATGACGGCAGTTGAAAAATATACGTAACATTATTTTATTTTTGTTTTGCTTGATTCATGGAGGGCCCGATAGAAACTAGTGGCGGGCCGCTGGTAAACTATAATTACAAGCTGTCGATACGCAAAAACATATGAATTTTTTAAATTTGACTGGAAATTTGTGCCCCACCTAATCATAGCATTGACCCGTCTTGACCCGCTCCCGGGTCAGGCGGGTCAACCTTATGACCCGTGACCCACCTCGACTCGTCTTGAATTCACTCCCAAGTGACTCGCTGACCCGTTTCCAACTCTAAGAAGGACTCTCATCATTTTCCATTTTATTTATTGTTTCTATTTTCTAAACATAGTTTATCAGCTGTTTAACTCGCTTGAGTGTATGAAAAATTGTCATTCAAAATTCCGAACGTTAACAGACTAGGTCACTAGGCATTAGGTAGAGATGTAATGCCTCAGGGTTCCTTCAGAGCCTACTTACGGAGTCTTATCATAAAGGTTCATTTCATTGATAAATAATGTGCATACAAAAATTGACTCGCAGCGCCCTCTGAAGTGTTCAATACAAAATGCAAATCCCATTGATGATTACTCTGATCAGTCTGCGTTATGTAATTCAAAAGGGTAAATGTCGATCTGAAATGGCTGCTAATTTTAGCTTCATGTCTTCCAAATGAAATTTAACTGTAAAGGTAAATAACCTCTAGATTAGAGGAAATCCAGACAATATGACTTTCTATTGCTTCCCACAAAATAAATCTTTGGTACGTCGTAAATAGTTGTAGTGAGCTGTAGATTTCATTCTGTATGACACCTCATAAATGACATGATAAGACTCTATACAAGGGCGGATCTAGAGGGTGAGGGTGTCCGCGACATCTAGACCCCCCGTCAATTTCTTGCAAGTGCCCTTTTTCCAAGTGTAAGTGCCCTATATGAATGATGTGTATGCCTCTGAAAACAAATTTTGTTTTTGTAAATAGATCATGGTTATTTTATTTTATTGAAATTCTATTTTGAGTCTTTATCCGTATACAATGTATTTCCAAATTTGTGGTTGCAATGGTTTTCATAGGTGCCCTTAGTACTGGTGCAGCCCTATCACTATTTTTATCTTCATCTTATTCCGATAGTTCTATTAATTGACAAGATATTTGTAAATGTTTGAAAAATGTTCTTTGATAATAGTTGTACCCAAATTAGATTATTATTTTGTATCATATTTGAATGAGACTCATCTAATAAAACAATATAATTGATTTTACACTCGCTCATTGGTGGTCCGTTTAACGAAAAAAATTTAGTACTGTGCCCTTTTTATTTTAGTGGGGTGCCCTTTTTTCTTTGGACACCGCCCTTACTGAAATGCCTAGATCCGCCCTTACTATAGTAGGCTTTGGTTCCTTCTACGAGGCTAAAAACATGTGACATCATCTTCAAAGAATGAGGAAAATGAAAAAGTTCCATGTGAAGGCACGTAAAACACGTAAATGCCCTCTGGTGTCTGCTAAAGAAATAAAGCGATTTCAATCTCTTTCGTATATTCAATAATAAAATAATTGACTAACTATGTTACCCTAAAATTTGTATATTCATTAGTACTGTTGAATATAAGATAGGCCTTGAAATCGCTTTTCATATTTCCCTGAAAGTGTGCATCATATATATATATATATATATATATAGCTGCCAAAGGATTTTTTTTTTTAAATTTTAAAAATCGTCACATAAAAAAAATGTAAATTTAACATTAAAATTAAATTCACGCAGTTTCAGAGTGAAATTAAAGTTAAAAATAAACTTAAGAGACTATATTGCAAAATTCTAAGAATTTAATTTCAAAATAATGTTAATAAGAACCTTACAAATTAATATTTCATCTTAACTGTATATTATTTAGAAAATTCTATTAAAAAATGTTAAATAATTTCTTTTACGTGTTAATTGATCTTCATTAATAATAATGATGTTAAAACCTGTATTATTAGAGCAATAACCACTATTTCTTTGCTATTAAGAATGATACACTACGAAAGTAGTGGTACTGTTTTAAAGAAATATTTTAAACCAAAGTGGTATCGGGTAAACTCTGATCAATGAAGTTAATGGTCTTTTGCTCTTTTTTAGAGTAGTTACGGCCCATTCAAATATCAAGATGTTTCCAAAAGTCGGCTCCCATTTTCTATTCGTATGCAAAATTGATGAGGGAGACTATTCTTTAGTGACTTATATATATATATATGATGTCTGTCTATCTGCTGGGGTTTTATGTTCGTTCATACACGTCTAAACAGCTAAGGTCATGTGCACCGAATTTAATATACAAATTAAGGGAGAACAGGAAAGGTTTTAGTAACATACTCGTACTTCCCAGTATCCCACAAGGTTGTGTTTCAGGGAATTTTGCTGCGCAAGGCACAGCGGGCATTCATATATATATTTTTGCCGATTCTTACCCTTAACTTTTCACATTAATTTGAGACAATGAAAACTGGAAAAACATGTTGAGTTTTATTGTTGCTTCTCTCTCTCTCTCTCTCTAAAATGTGACTCTGTTACCCACTTTTCTTTGTTTTTTTTGGCTCCAAAACTGACTTCAGAAAATTCTTTGATAGAAACTTTTGAATATGAGACGTATATAAGTAAAGGATTTAATCCCATGAGGATGACACTGCTATCTATACCCATATATGCAGCACGACAACTGGGTTCCCATATATATTTTCCATGCATGTTGGTCCTCCCAAAAACTACATTCGTCCATTATAAGTCCCATAAACTGCGTTGTACCTACAGTACACTCAATTTTTAAAAATTTAGAACTTATAATTTCTTTTTGAAGGTGCATTCCTGAAGAAGTTTTTAGTTCTTTTGAGTACCAAATCTTCTTCTTGT
The DNA here is from genome assembly GCA_023014485.1 of Bathynomus jamesi. Lineage (NCBI taxonomy): Eukaryota > Metazoa > Arthropoda > Malacostraca > Isopoda > Cirolanidae > Bathynomus > Bathynomus jamesi. The sequence continues at coordinate 592,638 of JAJOZX010002205.1, forward strand.
CAGATGATATAAAAACTTCTTTAAACGATATATATATATATATATATATATATATAACTTCTTTAGATAGAGGTAACTATCTTCAAAACTCCTCTTTTTTGAGCGATTGGAGACAATAGAAGATAATACTTCTATGTACAGAAGATTTGCGGGAAGTCATTTTCTGTGAATAACAACGAACTTTTAAATGTATTCTCAAATGCAGGAGGCGACTTTTAATTTTTTAAGTGTCCATTTGCATCATTGTTGTCGAAACACTTAACGGTTCACCACTTACTCTATTTTAACCCTATGTAATGCGTTAACTGTACGTACAGTCTTTCAATTAAATGACGTTCAGCTGCGAGAAATATTGTGTATACATTTTCGAGAAGCTATACAGATCTTTCCGCTGAACATTAAGACAGGTGAACAGGTGTTTAAGAAGATACGAAGATTCATGATGCGGAATCCAATCCGGAAAGAGTCGCTGACGAGGAGGAAAATTAAATTATTGAAACATTTAAAAATAAAATTCCTAGAATTTCGTATATATATATATATATATATATATATATTATATATATATATATATATAATATATATACGTTCACGCAGACTTCATATGTTGGTATGATGCCTTTCAACTGTATTGCGAAAGAATACTTTCAGAGAAAAAACGAATTCCGAAATGCAGGTTAAGGAAAACTATACAGTACACCATAGTTTTACACACACACACACACACAGTATCTAAAGACCCATTTCCCACCATTCTCCATCGGGTGTATGGACACGATATTTCAATAATAATAAAAATAATAATAAAAATAATAATATCAATAATGATATTATAATTATTATTAATTATTATTATTATTATTATTATTATTATGAGTTGGATAGTACGTTAGTAACGTAAGGTGGCAACTACACTTGGATAAGAAATCGGTAAACTTAAAAAAGTCTCTCTTCACAATGCCAAATTGGATTTAACTTTTAAGAAAACGCCTTCATTGTTTTTCTTGGTATTTGTCCCTGAGTGCCAAAGAGTATCATGCGGAAGGGAAAGGTTTTAGTGCCAAACTGGGATGGCACTAATGCATGTACACAGAATTATAAAAGTCTATAGAGAAGAGTAAAATGCAGCTGAAACTGTTAAATATTCTCAGTGGTGCATTGGGTTATCTCGTGTCGTGCTACGAAATTGGAAATATTCTTAATTCAAACAAAAGATTTTGAAGCATCTTCTTTGTGTGTGTGTGTGTGTGTGTGTGTGTGTGTGTGTGTGTATGCCTTCTTTTTTTCCATCATTTCTGATTTTAGTATATTAACACTGAATTATATATATATATATATATATATATATATATATATATATATATATATATATTGAACACAGCAACCACTATAGTAAATATTATAGTTACCCTTTAAATTTGTCTTTTTGGTTACCGCGTTAACTCGATTCCAGTTGTATAACCGCGTAACTGTTACGCGGTTTCATAACTCGAAAATTGATTAATCATAATAATAAATTTTTAATATGAATAAGAATTTCGAGCGAAATATAATAGTGCATCGTGACACATACGATCCTTATACATTTTTATATAGGTACTCTTTTTCCGCTTTCTTTAGTGCTTTCGGATTCATATATATACCACCTCGGTGGTGTAGTGGTTAGCGTCGCTGACTACGAATCCATCGGCCCCGGGATCGAGACCCGGTGACGGGAGGCAGCGCCCAGCAAAACCCAGCTATTCATCCTTCCACGCAATAAAAAAATTTGGTTGATAGATAAATGGGTATCCTAGGTAGCCTGATGGTTAGGACGCTGGGATACTGGTGGGGCGTGGTTCGGATCCCACGTTAAACTGTAGGTCTAAGGTGGAGTGAAAAGCTTGACTTTCGTCAGAATGAACAATTCGGGCAGAAGTTAAACCAAGATTATATATATATATATATATATATATATATGACCTAGTCTAATTTTGCTAATTTTGTATGATTTTCTATTTTATTGTTGTATAAGGAATTAAATATTCCTATGCACAAACTGGTAATGTAGAAAGCAATACTGGCACTGTGCCAATCCACGGTTTCTTTTCATCGTTCTTTAGTGACATAAACATTATTTCAATGAGTCTATTCTCTCGAAAAGAGGCAAAATTCTTGATAATGAGAGCGAAGAAAGGCAAATAGACTAACAACTCTCGCAGACAGATAGATAGATATATGTACAGTATAGATTGATAGGTAGACAGATATTGAGACAAACAGACAAGAACATAAATACTGTAAACAAAATGACAGACATATTGCAGACTGTCAAGAGAGAGAACAGAAATGTGTTCTGTTAGTAAACAAGCGGTGTGGGATATATCTGTGCTTTATGAAGAGTTTTGGCACTATCACTTGTAAAAGCGGGGGAGCGGGGGGTAATGAACACTTCAGTAATAATAATAATAATAATAATAATAATAATAATAATAAATTATTTAATTAGTTAATTAATTAATTTCAGCCAGAGGAACTAAGTCGAGATAATTATATAAAGAAAACCAAAGAAATATTTTCCTTTAAATATTCGTAACGAGGAAATAAGCGAAAGATAAACAAAGGTTTTCTTCAAGAAAGAAGGAAATAAAAGATGGCGGCGAACCCCATAAATGAGGAGCCTTGTCAGGTGAAAATCCGGTCGTATGGCCCCAAACCGGAGCCGGATCCAGATTCCCATAGTTCCCATGATTCAACGCAAGTCAAAGAATCGCAATGCAAGCTCAAGACAACCAATTACAAGAAACTCACCTCAAAGGTAAGGAAAGTTTTGCTAGGAAGATACGATTCATCGTGTAGAGTAGTGGTTCCTATAACCTTTTCTAGCTCAGGGCATCCCAGTTTTCCTCTTTCGGGACGCCTCGGAGTTTTATCAACATCCAGTTCCAACATCTTCCAATACCAGGAAATTTCAAACGTAACCTGTACACTTTACACGTGGACATAATACTCGTAACTCACGAAATTTTCATATTTTCAGTAACTTTTGTTGAGATTTTAATTACTGTTGTCATTTTCATGAAATTTTGGAGCACTCCAAAGAGAAACCTCCAGCCCCCATCCCCCTGGCTGGCAAACAATGGTGCAAACACTCAACTGACGCAGTTCACACGTAGTGAGAGCAGTATTTCTGTCGCTCTTCTCAAATGCTGTTCATTATAATGCCCATAAATGAATTCTTGTCCATCATCTGCGCATGGAATGTATGAGACGCTCCGGACCACAAGCTGCCAAGCGCCAAAATTAAAAAATGGAGAAAAATGCAGTTAAAATTTGTCAACTCGCAAAATGCCATAACTTTTGAACCAATAACGATATTTGATTGATTTCGACCATACGTACAGATCCACAATCCGCTCCCTGACTCACCCACGGGATAGAGGAAGGGGGGGGAGTAGAATATAGTGGTATAAATAACTCAATTCTGACCCCACTGGCGCTTGGCAGGTTGTGGTCCAGAGTGCCTCATATGTATTCTTTCTGTACATGACATTGATGGTCCATTCAACATAGAGTAAATTCGATCACACGTAAAATAATTGTTTCACTATGACTGAAAAAAAATATTATTCACCAACTTCATGGATGTTGTATGATGGATGTTGTGATTTGTCCATAGAAAGGATTTTCGCGATAAAACAAATTTTATTTTGACAGAAATTCTGATCTCACCAAAACTAAAAGTGAGTGACATCATTTGTCTGTAAACCATTATGAAAATTGTGTAGGTCTACTTTGTCAAGTTACGAATGGAATGGCCCAGAAAAGGAATTTTTAGTTGAATTAAATCGTAATATAAAATTTATACATGAAAAATTATAGTTACGAATAATATTTTCTTACAGTATATTAGTGACGTTGGCAAAAATTTATAATTTATACATATGACCAATAATTACAGTCTTCAGAATTTTGAAACAACCTTTATATATATATATATATATATATATACTGTATATATTATATATATATTCTGTGGTTTTTCGACGTGACTATTTTTCTATAGTCAGTTATACATTCCGTATAGCCAAATATAGACAATTACTATATAATTTTATTATAATAATTTTTTATGGTTTATATAAATAAATACTTTATCCGTTTTATAGCGAATTAAAAATACTTAGATTTTATATTAAATAATAATAATAATAATTAAAAAAAATAGAGATTTTTGTAGTGAAATCAGGCAACCTTTTGCTTAGTTTTAGGTGCAACGAGTGTGCCTTCCGCTGAAGTGAGAAAGTATCTCTTGAGCTTCCGGTAAATGTCACGAAACATTTTGAAACAAAGATTTTCGACTGTTTCGTCTTATGAAACAAAAATAGTGTCATTACACTTAAAACAAATATATATATATATATATATATTTATATTTATAAATAAAATAAATTATATGGACATTATATATGAAATTATATACATATATATAATATTTTAAAACAATATAACAGAGGTATTATTTCTAGACATAATAATAAAAACTCTAAAGAACCTATGTTAGTAAAAAATTGTCTTTCAAATGAGTTCACAAAGTATCGTTCACTCGCCGATTTCTGGGGTAAATCGTTGAAGAAAGACTCCTTTTCTTATGCTTTGCTGTTTGCTCGCTTTCGAGTTTCCTGAAATCGTAGAAATTTTGATCAGATGTCGCCGGAACTCCTTTGACGTATTCGCGCGATCACTGACGCCACATTTATGAAATGCTGTTCGTCGAATACCTTCCAAATGACGTGTCAAACAGAATCCGTCATTTTTCTCCTTCTTTCTATAATAAAAAATTAATTTTAAAAATTCGTTTCTCTCTTTACGAAAACAGAGTTGTAAATCCCGTTTTTATTTAAACTGTTATGACGTAAGGAAAAAGCAAATAAATTTAATTCACAAAAACCAAACTTTCCTCATATGTGTATATATATATATATATATCTTAAAACTACGCATTTAATTATTAGTTTATAATTATTTTTAAACTTTTTTAAAAAAGATTTTAGTAAAATGACCTAAAAAAATATTTTTTTAAATATATAATTTCACTAAAAAGCATTTATGTGTAAACAAGTCTGAACAAGATTCATGCTGCTGACGCGAACATATATTAACAGTAGTAATCTGCACATATATGATAAGAATTAACATGACTTTTAACTGCAAAGTTAATTAACCTTAATAAAATTATACCTGTCGTCAGTAGAATGTTGAAAAAAAAATATATACACCAGTGGCGTATCGTGTGGGTATCAAAGCAGGGTACGCTGGGCATAAAAGTTAGGAAAAAGGGTGGGAGAGTCTAAATTTTAAGTCACCCCAAATATGGAACGTGTTCGAATGTCATTACTAAATAACATGTAATAATGCATATGAAATAAATACAAAAGTAATCGTTGTAGAAAATTACTGGTACAAAAATGTTGGTATGAAATAATTACCACATTCTACACACCCATTTTATTCCTAAATTAAGTCTAATCCTTCTTTCCTGCTATTAAAAAACACTTCGTAATGACGTCATCATAGAAAGAGTCTTTGTTTTAATTCCATAAGTAGGTCTTTTTCAATTGAAAGTAAACTCGGGTAAACTCTTCTGCCGTTGTGTGCCTCAGCAGTATCAAGTCAGTCAGTGAGTATCAGTTCAACCAACGTAAAAACTTCTCTAAATCCAGACCTGAAATTATTTTCAATCATGAAATTTACTAATTCACGCATATATTTGTCTGAAAATTCAAAAGAGGAGTAAAGAACGCCGAGTTCATTTTTCAAACGAATGTAGTCAAAAAGTGGCCCATAAATATCTTTTACTTTGTTTAGTGGCCGGTCTGGAAAATTTTTCTTTATACTACCCATATTTCTCATGAGAAAGAAGAAGAAAGGATTCAAGTTTTGAGAAAAAGGCGTATCTGGTATTAATCTGAATGCATATGCTATCGACTATTTCGTAAAAAAAGATGATGATAGGCGTTTTTTCCCCTCATCGTCCAAGCGACGTCTTTTAGGCATTGGCTCACCACTTTCATTTCTTGTAGATACAGCTGAAACCCACAACTCTTCAGACCCCATGTTCTCTATCGTATTGTAGGTGTTGTATGATGTCATTTATTTTATTGCAACAGAATAAACTATCATAGTTGGGGTTTGTAGTATATTGTACAAAATGTCATTAGAGCTGAACACTCGTTTGAAAATCATGTAAGAAACTAAAAAATCCAAGAGCTTTAACAATGGCGTCAATGTCCCAACTGTCAGAATGTTCACTGTCATATTCGAAAAATTCAGCGATTTGAACTTTGAATTCCTTTACAGTGTGAGTCAAGCGGGAGGTAAAATTCCATCTGGTAGATTCTACGTAGGACAACTTCTTATTAATGAGTTTTTGAAAAGTATATGTTCTTTTGGAAGATTCTGATGAAAATGCTGCAACATCACTTACAGTAGAGTTTGGAAAAAAAATCTACATTCCTTGATGTTTGAAAGACTTTGTTACAAAACTAAGTTTAACACATGAGCGTAGCGATGAGTAAAACGGGTCCGAGGATATGCATTGATAACCTTGCTCTGTGAACCTTTTATATGACCACTCATTACAGATGCCCCATCGTAGGTTTGTCCAACCAACTTGTCGTCAATTTGAAATTCTTTAACTGTATTCACATGATTGAAGAGCCCGCTAGAAGTTCTGTCAACACCGACATCCGTAAATCCAACGAATCGTTCATGTATTGTGCTTCGAAAACAAGACGCCAAATTGGTGAAAGCCGTGATTTCAACAGAACATCAGAAGTTTCGTCAAGTATAATGGCAACAAATGTTGATGACTTAATCTCATTTTTATTGAATCTTTGACGACATCAGATATATTTGAAAGATGCCATTTTGGATAGCAGGAGAAGTTCCTTGAAACACAGTTGATGTTTTTAAATGATTATCCAAAAGAGAATCATAATCTTGAAGTACACTTAAAAATTCTACATAATTACCTCTATTTAGTGAGTTGAAAGACTCGTTATGACCTCTTAAAGGAAACTCTTGTTTTGCTAGGTAGCAAATTACATCAATTAGGCCTAGCCTAACCATTTTAAAAAATCTCTATTCTTCTTAACTTCTTCATTATGTTGGTTTATATTAACTTTCCATTGGTAGGCAATAAAGTGTCAACGCTCTGTTTTTCAAACATTTTCAGTTGCAGAAAACACTGGACATGTGCTTAGGATCGGGATGTTTCGCTTGACCTGTAGATGAATGATTTAGATAGAAAAACCCATGGTTATGCCACAAGGTCAACAAAACGGCCTATTTTGTTTTTCACAACTTCACAGTTTCATACTGCGAATTGGAAAAGTGTGTAGTATACTCAGTCTTTTTACTTTTAAGTTTTGGCACTAAATTCGGCAGTACTGGGACAAGGTATACCTTTTTTCACTGCCTCTAGCTTTTCTTCAAAAGTCTGGATAGAAAATAGTTTACTTAATAGTTCTTCAACATTATTTTTCCATTTCTATATGAAGGGGGGGAGAGGGAAATTCCAAAACAAACGTGTTTTAAATCCAAATAAGTTTCAAACCAACAACTCAATGATAAGATATTACTCACTGAGAGGATATGCTGCTAGTACACCGCACGACTTGATAACCTTTATTTATGATATACTCCTCCACTCCCCAGCTCCGCGGTCAGCTGGGTGAGTAGGGTACAAGAAGCGTAAGGATGTGCAATTAATGTTCAGCTCGACCACCCGATATATTCCACGAAAGTGCAGAGCAAGCTGTGTGTGTTACTGTAGGTAAAATATAGTAAATGTTTCAAGTTTTTAAACTGAAATTATTAAAAAATTAACTGAAATTATTAAAAAATAATTTCTTTATTTCCACTCCTCTTCTATGGCTGTGTAGTGCACACCTACACCTACACCTAACACATCCAGAATATAGGACCGTGATATACTGTACACCCACGAGGAAAAATAAAAGCGATTTCAAGGCCTTTCGTGTATTCAATAGTACACCTCGTGAAATCCATCCCATATGTTATAATGTTATAATGTTATAATGTTTCAGACCAACAAAGACCCTAGGATCCACTCATGGCTGGTCTACCTAACTGTGTTCGTAATTGTGTATGTCCTCCGTGGTGGCGGAGGGGACCTACAATTTTATGTGGGTTCCGAACCACAAGAACATAAGAAATTTATGTAACAACTTCCTGTACACTGTGTACATTGGCAACGACCAATTTAGCAAAACTAATTAATTATCGATTTAAAACTAAAGATAGAATCTCTGGATCCAGAGGATCACGTCATAATACTGTAGACTACTATCCACAAATATGTTACACTCTATATCTATTTATAACCGACATGCAAATATATCAGATCCAGAGAATCCAGTCAATTTCATTACGTATCCATCAATACTAGTACCTTGTCACGAAAAATAAGTCACGGTCCATATCGATTGTGAACCAAGTCAAAATTTACAACCATATACATTACAATATATACACTTAGGAGGAAAAGTGTAGGTGTGGCTGTAAAGACTGTAGTAATGTAGAAATGTGTGTGCACCCATCTTGGGTCTTTTAAAGGTGTTTGTGGGGCAAGTGAAGATCATGAGTTTTTCAATACCTCACAGTACTATGGGGGGCACCGCTCAGCAGAGGAATCTCTTTAAATGGGGTGTGTAAGGACAGAGAGTATCCCCTAACCCAAGACGTGCCTCCCTATATCCCACAACACTTGTGTTGAGCTGTTGGATCTATCCCCACAAAGCCTTAATTTTACTACCTTAAACTATACCCAATCTATCAACATATGCGTCTAATCGATTTTTAAACATGTTTATAGACGTGCTACTAATTACTTCTACCGGCAAACTATTCCAGCTATTTACTATTCTATGCGTAAAAAAGTTTTTGGCAACTGCTGTCTCGAACCTTCTACTTGTCAACTTACACCCGTTATTTCTAGTCCTATTATATTGAGAAATTTCGAAAAAGCTATCTCTATCTACGTTATCGAACCCATTCATAATTTTGAAAACCTGGATTAGATCACCCCTTAACCTCCTGGTCTCGAGTGTTGTCAATTTTAACTCCTTAAGCCTATCCTCGTACGACTTTGACCTAAGCGACGGAATCATCTTAGATGCTCGTCTTTGAACTCTTTCAATTTTGTCTATATCTTTGCGCATATGCGGATTCCAAAATTGGACCGCGTACTCCAAATGGGGCCATTTAAAGGTGTTTGTGGGGCAAGTGAAGATCATGAGTTTTTCAATACCTCACAGTACTATGGGGGGCACCGCTCAGCAGAGGAATCTCTTTAAATGGGGTGTGTAAGGACAGAGAGTATCCCCTAACCCAAGACGCTGCCTCCCTATATCCCACAACACTTGTGTTGAGCTGTTGGATCTATCCCCACAAAGCCTTAATTTTACTACCTTAAACTATACCCAATCTATCAACATATGCGTCTAATCGATTTTTAAACATGTTTATAGACGTGCTACTAATTACTTCTACCGGCAAACTATTCCAGCTATTTACTATTCTATGCGTAAAAAAGTTTTTGGCAACTGCTGTCTCGAACCTTCTACTTGTCAACTTACACCCGTTATTTCTAGTCCTATTATATTGAGATATTTCGAAAAAGCTATCTCTATCTACGTTATCGAACCCATTCATAATTTTGAAAACCTGGATTAGATCACCCCTTAACCTCCTAGTCTCGAGTGTTGTCAATTTTAACTCCTTAAGCCTATCCTCGTACGACTTTGACCTAAGCGACGGAATCATCTTAGATGCTCGTCTTTGAACTCTTTCGATTTTGTCTATATCTTTGCGCATATGCGGATTCCAAAATTGGACCGCGTACTCCAAATGGGGTCTAACTAATGATTTATAAAGTGGAACTATAATATCGCGCGATTTGTACTCAAAATTTCGAGCTATAAAACCTAACACTTTGTTCGCCTTATTGACCGCTGCTGTACTTTGTTTCGCTACTTTTAAATCACTAGTGACTATAACTCCTAAATCTTTTTCCTGCTCTACGCTTGTTAAATCTTTACCTGACATACTATACGCAAAATTACCGTTACGCGAACCGATATGCAAAATTTTGCACTTATCCACGTTAAATCTCATTTGCCATGTGACTGACCAATCAACGATTTTATTCAGATCTTCCTGAATTTTACCTCTATCTTCGTCATTAATCGCCCTACCACCCAGCTTCGTGTCATCCGCAAACTTTGAAACTGTACCGACTAGGCCGACATATAAATCGTTAAATATATATATATAATTTATATATATATATATATTGGAAATTTATCTTCCACCTAGATTCGCACCCGGGTCCTCTGACTTGGAAACTCGGGTACTGACTATAAGGCTACGACAGGATGAAAGGTAACAACAAATTGGCGACATTTCATCACCCGAGGAAACCTAACACTTTCGTGGCCAGAGGTATTTTTACGGTTGTAATTCCTTGCATTCGAGCCAATGAACGACATTTAATTGAAATCTATCTGGCAAACACGAGGGTAACATTAATAATAATTAGTCAAGAGGGCCAGAAACTGGCACAGCGCTCAGGCCAATTATGCTGCCCGTTGCAGTCTTTTTCATTACCCCGTGGTGGGGGATAAATTTTGTACATGCAAAAATGCGAGGGGTATGCGTTCATATATATATATATATATTATATATATATATATATATATATAATTTTGTAATATTTTTGTGAAAGTACATTAAAATGAAATTCTACAATTCCTGCAATACTGCTACTACTACTACAAATAATAAAAATATAATAATAATAATAATAATAATATATTTCTACGACTTTTGTATTAAATTAGGTTATTGAATTAATTATGTTGACAAAATATACTTATTCAGGTTAACATTATCGTTAAATTTGATAAACTACAAATTAATAATAATAATGGAACAGCAAAACAGAGTTCACACAAAAATCCTTTACAATTCACGTTTCAAACTTCTTTTACAGTTGTTTCAAAAAAAGAAACTGTAAAATAGTTACGAATGAGATGCAGCCATTTACTGTTAAATTATAGTAGCATCCAATTTTTACAGATAATTTTTTAAAATGTAAAATATAATTTTTTAAGATGTAAAATGTAATTTTTTTTAAAATGTAAAATGTAATTTTTAAAAATGTAAAATGTAATTTTTAAAAATGTAAAATGTAATTTTTTAAAAAATGTAAAATGTAATTTTTTAAAATGTAAAAATTTTTTAAAATGTAAATTGGTTCTTTCTTTATAAAGTAACGTCTTCCTGTACAGACCTTATATAGACACAGTTTCCCTGTTTCAGTACTTCCGGGAAGATGCCATGCGAAGAGAAGAGAGGAGGGTTCAGGCGAACTTCAAAGACCTTCGTCAGGAATATCTGAAGCAAAATAAATTGTTCGTAGATGATTCTTTCCCTCCTGTCAATCAATCTATCAACTTCAACGGAATAACGACGAAGCAATACGACTGGAAACGACCTTCTGTAAGTCTCTCTCTCTCTCTCTCTCTCTCAGCAGTTAAAGCATAAAATTCAACTAAATCTAATTAATTATATATGAATCTTTTAACATGTATTAATTTTTTCATACTTACGAATTAATTAACAAAATTGTCATCTCACATGAAACTAATATATATATATATAATATATATATAATTATATATATATTATATATATATATATATATATATAATGTGAATATATCACGAAAGCGCTCGGACTTTGTGTTTCCTTTTCCTTGTGGTTGTTTGCTTATTAATAAGGTCACGTGTTATTTTGTGATTCTAGTGCATATATATATAATTAGTAAATAAAATTTTCGTCTTTTTTGAAAGGAAATCGTGCAAGACCCTCGGTTTTTCGTGGAAGGCGCGACAAGATTTGACATCCAACAGGGAGAACTTGGTAAATATAACCGTGGAGTCTTCACTTAATGGTGAACGTGAAGTCAAAAAACCCAAAGTTAATTGTATAATTATGTTTCCTGGTTGCGTGAATTTACGATCACCCTGTATATATTGTTGAAGTTACCGTGTTTATAATAATAATAAATAATAATAATGTTCTTTTTCCCTCCATATTTATTTATTTATTTAATTATTTATGTGTTCAGGTGATTGTTGGTTACTGGCAGCAATAGCTACTTTGACCTTGAACCAAAAACTGTTTCATTATGTGGTTCCTTGTGACCAAGGGTTTCAATTCAAGTATGCGGGAATCTTTCATTTCAGGTAAAGAACATCCTCCATAAACTCTCACGCCTCCCTAAGACCTCTGAACAAATTAGGACCCTCGTTTTTTTTTTTTTAGGTTGTAGAACTCGTAGATATGCAACCTGAACCTCAGATTATGTGTGTGTGTGTGTGTGTGTGTGTGTGTGTGTGTGTTGTGTGCTTTTCTCTTGTTAGTTAATCCTTTTTTTAAAAATCGAAAACTTTTATGTGTTTTACAATTAATTTCAATTACATTTATGTTCATGTTAGTTTTGAATATTTTTCCATATCGTAAATTGTCATTTTAGTTTAATTTACTAATACTCTGAAGTTATTTTTATCACATACAATAAAAGATGTTCAAAAGGTTATGAACGATGAACAACTATGTCCAAACATGTTACTAACTTATTAGTTTAGTGTTTAAAGTTTTATGCCCACTATGCCAATCCCATTACCATTTTCTTTTTATATGACCCATTTTCGAATTCTATTATCTCATTTATCTATTTATCATAATATAAATCTATTCCTCATTTACATAATTCACATTTCTTTTATATTCAAATTGACATCGCCCATTAGCTAAATCACATTTTTCCATCTAGGTTTTGGCAATATGGCAAATGGGAAGAGATTGTCATTGACGACCTCCTACCCACCTACAGAGGAAAATTGGTCTTCATGCGCTCCAGAACGAAGAACGAATTCTGGTGTGCCCTTCTGGAGAAAGCTTACGCCAAGTAAGACGCTTAACAATTATCTTCACTGGCTACATTTCAGTCAAAACCTCGTTTTTATATGACCATTCCCATAAGACACTTTCTGTGAAAGGAAACTTACAAGATTACATTTACTTTACACGCTGCAACATCCCATTTATTTAAGTTTTAGTATACGACTATGTGATGTAGACAGGAGCGGACTGACAGCAACCTGGGCCTTCGGGCATAATGAGGTCCTGCGCCCCTTGAAATCCAATTTTTTTCATATTACAGTTCGATTAGACACTTGACCCAATCGAGAACACTCTCACTGTTTTATGATGACTGCGGGCCCGATTGCCTGACCGCTCAGTCCGCCCTTGGATGTAGGAGAAACTGGGCCTAGCAAAGTTAGGGTAGGAGTAGAAACGCTGGGATGTTAACCATGAAGGTCTGTTCTGGCGGGCTTATTTTTTTTTTTATAGTAATCTCTCCTTTGGTTTACAGATTGTATGGAGGGTACGAAGCTCTCCGCGGGGGAAACGTTGGGGAATCCATGGTCGACCTTACTGGAGGAGTTGTAGAAACCGTTGACCTTCGAAATCCCCCGAAAAATCTCTTTACCATTATGAAGAAATCCAGCCAGCGGGGAGCAATGATGGGTTGCGGGATTGAGGTGTGTATATATAAACGAGACTTACTAAAGTATAGCATGATGTTTCGGCGAGAAATCAGTATATCGGTCTCAGCTCCAACGAGTGGGTGTGGGCTACGCTTGATTGATCCTGTGGATGTATTTTGTGTATCAACTTTTTATGAAGCCGTTTCCGCACCCCTAGAAAGGGTATTTAATGGCTATAAAACGAACAAAAAAGTTACACTTATTATTATTATACGAAGACGACCCCACTTTCATGTAATCAGTACCCACTCGATACCCAAGATGGATTAAAAAAAGATAGAAATATACCCATTTTTTGTCAACGAAAGTATTTATCAACAAGACTCGGTTACAACAAAATTATTTTTTTTAGTTATTTTTAATCACACCTTAAACAAACTTAACCTAACCTAGTTTAACCTAACCTAGCCTAACGAATGAGAAGACGTTGAAAATTTGACGAACAGATCTCGGCAATCATCAAGAATTTTTTTTTACTTTACTTTTTCGCAAATTGGCTAAACGGATCAAATTCTGGTTTCTCTCTCTCTCTCTCTCTCTCTCTCTCTCTCTCTCTCTCTATATATATATATATATATATATATATATATATGTTACATAAAAGATCTCAGGGGATCATTCTGAGTTCAATCCCACACATATATATATATATATATATATATATATAGATATATATATATTATATATATATATATATATAACTGCAAACACGCAGTATAATTAACGTAAAGAACGACGCTTGTATAGGAGATATTCCGCGCAAGATGAGAGAGAGAGAACGAAACAAATGAAAAAATGAGGTAACCACCCGGGAATCAAACCCGGGATCTTCCGATTGCCGGTCAGATATGATAACCATTACACCATGGGCCTCACTCATTCAAATGCCGTAATTCTTCTACATACGCACAGAAACCAATGCCCCAAGGGGGCACCTCCCGCATGCCGTAACATTATATACATTTAACTGCAAACACGCAGTATAATTAACGTAAAGAACGACGCTTGTGTAGGAGATATTCCGCGCAAGATGAGAGAGAGAGAACGAAACAAATGAAAAAATGAGGTAACCAGCAATCGGAAGATCCCGGGTTCGATTCCCAGATGGTTACCTCATTTTTTCATTTGTTTCGTTCTCTCTCTCTCATCTTGCGAGGAATATCTCCTATACAAGCGTCGTTCTTTACGTTAATTATACTGCGTGTTTGCAGTTAAATGTATATAATGTTACGGCATGTGAGGGGTGCCCCCTTGGGGCATTGGTTTCTGTGCGTATGTAGAAGAATTACGGCATTTGAATGAGTGAGGCCCATGGTGTAATGGTTATCATATCTGACCGGCAATCGGAAGATCCCGGGTTCGATTCCCGGGTGGTTACCTCATTTTTTAATTTGTTTCGTTCTCTCTCTCTCATCTTGCGCGGAATATCTCCTATACAAGCGTCGTTCTTTACGTTATATATATATATATATATATATATATATATATACTGTACGGGTGTCCCATAAGTCCGGCATCATAGGAAAAATAATTAAAAAAGGGAAAACAAAAGCTTTTATTTACAGAACGTGCTCAATATGTCCACCATTGTTTTCAATACACAAACTCAGACCTGATATCAAGTCAGCAAGCACACGGTGAATGATGTCAGGAGTAATGGTGTTACATGCCCCAATAATGCGCTGCCGCAAATGTTCAACACTCCTAATTTTCTCTGCGTATACCAGCGCTTTCAAGTGGCCCCAGAGATAAAAATCTAGTGGCGTGAGATCCGGGCTTCTAGCTGGCCATTCCACAGGCCCTCGACGTCCTATCCAATGACCAGGGAATTGTTGGTACGGGTATTCCCTTACTTGGGTGTTGTAATGTGCAGGAGCGCCGTCTTGCTGGAACCATGTTGGGAAATTTCCTTCTTCGTTCAAGACACTGGGAAATGCTTCTTCCTTGAGCATACGTAGGTAGGTGCCTCCAGTGACACGTTCATCAAAAAAGAGGGGGCCTATGATGCGATCCTTCCAAATGCCACACCATACCATCACCCAAGATGCACCTTGTTCCTTTGAAGAGGTATACCAGTGAGGGTTGTTTTGAGACCAGAAGCGGGTGTTCTGTCAATTTACCTCACCATTTCCATGAAAAACAGCCTCGTCACTGAACAGAATGGTGGACGGGAAATTGGCATCCCGAGCATATTGTTCCGTAGCCCATTCACAAAATTCCATCCGCCGGTCGGGATCATCATCTTCGCTTAATTTCTGTAGGATCTGAAGTTTATATGGATGCCATTTGTGAGCCTGAAGAATGCGATGGATGCTACTTTTCGACACTCCTGTCTCGGCGGACAATCGCCGAAGAGACTTATTGGGACTTCCGTTAAAATGAGCCAGGATAGCAGTCGCTGTATCATCGTCAGTGGACCTCCTTGAAGGTCCACTGCGTGGTTTATCTTCTATGGATCCTGTTTCCTTAAACTTTGCAACGAGTCTGCTAACACAACTCTGTGTTATTGGCTCGCGGTCTGGATGCAGTCTGTTAAATTCAGCAGCGGCCTCGCTTTGACTCCGATTTCCTGAGTAGAATTATCTGGATTCGTTCTTCATTGCTCACAGACATTATGGCCTGTAGAAAGAGAAAAATATGAATTATGGTTTGTAGAAATAGAAAAATATGAATTTCTCCTATGATGCCGGACTTATGGGACACCCTATATATATATAGTAGTAGTAGTAGTAGTAGTCAGTTAAGTAATTTCAAGAATTAATATGATTTCAGTCTGACGATCCAAACATTCCCTGCGAAGGAAGATTAGCCAATGGACTGATCGCACGTCATGCTTACTCCGTTACCAAGGCAACCACCATTCCTTATTATAAAGTTAGTAGTCCGTATGTAAGAACTTTTTGGTATGCTCTCAGTAGGCTATATAGTATACGTGTCTATATTATAGAGTGAAATTATATATATATATATATATATATATATATATATATATATATATATATATATATATATTTCGTGAATACACGAAAGGCCTTGAAATAATTTTTCTTTTTCTTTGTGAGTTTACATCATATATATATATATATATATATATATATATATATATAATGACCAGTAGGTTATATATGTAAGGGGACCGATGCCTTGATAGGTTTCGTTTTGCTGAGTATGTTCAAACAACACCTTTTGAAAATAATAATTAAATAAAAAATAGCTAATGTCAAGCGCAGAATTTGAAACTTATTTCAGCCTTTTCTTTGCTTCCTTTGTAAGTCTCATGCGGAGTTACTTCGTCTGTACAACCCGTGGGGGAACGAGGCAGAGTGGAAGGGTCCCTGGTCCGATGAGTCCGACGAGTGGCAGTCGCTAAGCGACGAGGAAAAAGAGCGCCTCGGGATCGTCTTTGACGATGACGGAGAATTCTATTTACCTTTCAAGGTAGGTTCGAAAAACACAGTTTCCGTATAATCGTAGTGAAAACACTGAGGTCGGGGGTTCGAATTCCTGGTCATAATAATACAGGAGTTAGCGCAATGAGCATCATTAGTTTGGCCTGAGAGCTGTACCAGTTTCTGGTCCCCCTCCCACTTCACCCATTATTTTTGCGTTTTACTTAAGTCAAAAAGTTGACCTACTTGAATGTTTTATGTTCTCAATATCCTTTGGAGGGAGTCGTTTAGGTTAGGTTAGGTTAAGTTAGAGGCAGAATATCTTTTTTAAATATGACAAAAACACGTTTTTTAGGTGAAATTCACTATATCGAGTTATGTCAGTCAAAAAGTTTGACGAATGAAAACCCCCTAAAAAATTCAAATCTAAGAAAGAGACAAAAATTTTGAACTTGTTCCATACTTTTTAATTGAAGTTACACCCAGTATACTAATCAGATGTATGGAGTTACCTATAACATCCTAGTTATTACAATATATAAACATATTATTGGGTAGGTGAGGGCATCCTTTACCTTCAGATGATGTAGCGACACGCATTTGGTCGGACGTTAAGCCGTAAGTCCCCTCCGTCATATGATTTCCATGGCTTTTAGTATGGAAAGTAAATCATGTACTTAAAAACATCAACAACAACATATAACCGAAATATGCTTGTCAGGGAACATTTAAAAATTTTGATTCATCTCATGTACAGGACTTTGTCGCAAATTTCACAGCGTTGGATGTTTGTGATGTAACTCCTGATGTTTTCGTATCTCAAACTGAATATGACTCGGACGACGAAGATTCTAATCTAAAGGAGGTCATGCAACGCCAATGGAAGATGAGGACCCTCGAAGGAGAATGGACTCCTGGAGTAACTGCTGGAGGATGTAGGAACTATATAGGTACATGTTAACGGAAAATTTCAGCCTTTTCATTGTATATCATGATATCAATGACAATGCATTTGTGTCAGTGGGTATACGGTGTATATATATACACCAATACGGGTTTTCTACTGCAGATACATTCGCCAAGAACCCTCAAAAAGTCGTTCTTCTCGATAAAACGGAAAATGGAACGGACAAATGCACTTTGGTTGTATCCCTCATGCAGAAATTCGTCCGACAACGAAAACGATACGGAGTCGATTTTGTTCCGATTGGATTTGCTGTTTATAAGGTAAATTTTTAGTTTTAGGGTAAAATTCAGTTATCGTTTTGGCTGTTATACGATATGTCTTAGTTATTTTAATTGCTCTGCAGTTGCAACGCTTAGGTTTTGTATCAGGAAAACAGTTGTCACTCGTTCTTTTCTGAAATTGGCTTAACGGTGCAGCAAATGAAACACAAGATATTTAGGTGCTTTGAACGTAATATCATCATCATTAGGTTTAGGTTAATTATAGATGTCAGGTATGGAGGTTTCATCATGATCAGAAAGATGTAAATGAAATGGAAATAGCAACGATCCTTAATACTTATGCAGAGTTACAGAGTTACAAAGACCCTAAATTCCACTCTAGGTTTGCCCAAGAACGAAGTTAGAAATGTAAATAAAGACTACTGTAAACCCTCATACTATGTTTGCACTTAAAAAAGGGTAAAATTTTCACAAAGGATCAATATTAGTAGTAACAGTAGCAAAGTATAGAGCAACAAGTCTGCCCCTCCTCCACTAGTAGAAAGTTGCTGTGAAGGAAGATTTATCGGAAATTAGGGAGTAAAATTAAAAGAATAGCTTTAGAGTTCATTCACACCACTTATCTCATGTACCCATTAAATTGTGCATTAGAGGACGGTAGAAAATAAAGGATAGCATGAAACGCAAAACTACTTAATCTAATTTACTTAATTTATTTATTCACTTATTATATACAAGAAGTCATCATTTCATCGCCGCCTCAACTAATCAATCCCTTATTTTTTTCTTTTCCCCCAGTTACCTCCTGGTGTCGTTCCCGGTGAACCCCTCAGCACAGACTTCTTTCGGTACAACATCAGCTGCGGCAAAGCTCCCTACTTCCTGAACATTAGAGAAGTGTCCTACCACTTCAAATTCTCTCCTGGAGTCTACGTCGTCATTCCGTCCACTTTCGAGCCCAATTACGGGGCGGAGTTCCTCCTCAGGGTTTTTACCGAGTCCCCGTAATTAAGAACCGTGAGATCGCCGAAGAAGCTAAGCGACGTCGAGTTCGGTTATTGCTCGGATGGAAAACCCCGTCTGAGTCTGATTCCACGCGTCGCGAAAGAGCTTCAAGGACGGAAAAGGGGAAAAGGGTGCCAACCAAAATTTGTTACCCCTCTTTTCTCGAACTTGCATATTAAGTTGGGACAGAATGTTAATTCGACTTGGATCTGGATCTGGATTTGAAGCCTGGAAATCTCTCTGGATGTGGATTTGTATTCGAGGAGTAATTGTTTAGATTAATCTTCCGCATACAATTAAAAGGTTTTCTTAATTGTTTTTCCCCTTATTTGAGGATGTATTTGAGGGTGTATTTGAGGATGTACCTTTACAGTATAATCTTTTTTTGTACTGTAACTCCAAAGTTACAGTAACTTCTTTATTTAAAGTGCTCTGTAACTTGAAAGCGAGTAAGTGAGTGTTTGGTTCTTTTATGATTTGAAAGCCATTCGAGCTGTCATTGGATGTATATATCGATTTGTATAAAAGATTTGAAATGAATTGCATCTTGTGAAGTTGATGAATGACAATTTGAACGTGACAGAAAGTGAACTATATGTATAGTTGAAGTTCATATAACAAAACGACAGAGAGACAGCATGAATAGAACGAAAAAGGTGCATGTGTGTGTGTGTGTGTGTGTGTGTGTGTGTGTGTGTGTGTGTGCGTTTCTGCGTGGATTTGAATAAATTGTGGAATATGTGGATTGAACACATTGACTTTGAGGCTGTGTCTATATGGAATATTGAACTCCACATTGTATTTCTTATATATATATATATATATATATATATATGTATATGTGTGTGTGTGTGTGTGTGTACGTACTATCGGCACTATTTGTAACAGGTTTTTCTTTCCTTACACATCTAGTGGCTGATAATTTTTATTAAAGGTCTGTTTTGTGACATGACAGAATAATTATTTGAAGTAATTTTAAGATGGTTTCGGTTTCATTGTACATGTAAGCGTAACTCATTATCACACCAATACATCACGATTACCACATCACACTTTTTGTTGTAATTAAGGTACACTTAATAATCTATAGGCCAGTACAGGTTATTATAACGTATCCAACTTTACAGTGCTTATCCGTACTTATCCATACCCCGATAGATGCCCACAAGTTTATTTAACTGTGTTTTTTAAGTTTTTTTAATCACTCGTATGTTTATATTATATGTTTATATTATATATATATTAAATCCACCCATTTGTGCCTTCCCTTGCTGCCTTAAAATTTCAATTGTTAACGTAGCGGCTTCCCTTGAACACACTTCAATCGGCCATTTTCATTGGTGATGCGCACCACATTTCACTTCCAGAGAAGACCTTTGAAAAATTGACAAAATAAGGAAAACCTGACCAGTTACTATGTATAGAAGTGGGGGGGGGGGGGTTCTCACAGGAAAGTAGGGAATCCTATAACTGAATACATTAAGTACAAATAAACAAAAACCAATATAATGTATTACATTACTTACTAGTCAACATAGATTTTTTATATTTGTCGTAAATCTTTAAATTAATTATTTATTAAAAAGAAAATTACATGTGGTGCTAAAAACATTAATTAAATAATCAGGAAATTAATAAAACGGCTTAAATGGCCCTTTGCTCTCTCATCCCCGACGTTAGTGGGTGGTGGGGTGGTTAACTTCATTTGCCTCTAAGTTGGCACTGAGCCTTTTCATTATATATTTATGTTAGCTTATTTTTAATTTCATTTTCTACAAGAATTTATGACTTCAGCTGTATATAAATAGTAATATCGTAATTGTTTTTATACCCTGTTTATTATTATATATATATATATGGTGCAGATTGTGTTAGTTGTTAATATTTTAATTATCGTTATTATTTTTCTGTTTCCATAAATGCTAATGATTTAATGAAGTAATTATTTAATTATTAATGTTAATTGTAATTTCATGTGTTACCGTCGTCGGGCATACGTATCAGGTACCAATGTCTGGGTTATATATAACTGTGGCACACCTATACTCATGCAGTGTATCCCGACTTTTGTTATTGACTGTATACGCTTATTCACTGAAACTATTCACTGGAGGGTAAATAATATAATATATATATATATATATATATATATATATATATATATTGTTAATAAATTGTTAACTTTTAGTCTTAGTTAGGCTAGAGAATTGTTTTGTTGAATTAAAAAAAAAAATTTGCGACATCTTTTTTTATTTTAGTTTTAATCGACCGTGTTTTTCTCTTTTTGGGGGTGGGGGGGTCAGGGGTAGGGGGGGTACCAAAATTAGTTTTGTTTTTAATAATTTGTTGCAGTAAACAAATGTTTAACTGCTCGAGCAAAATGTGGTTGGTTTTTTTTTGTGTTTTTTTCTTTTAGACAACAATTAGTTGCTAACCAACAAAGTTACTTTGTTGGTTGAAAAAAATAAAATATAGCAAGTCTAATAAACCATCTTAGCACGAGGATCTTTGTTTCGCTCGAAGAATATATATATATAAGAAAAGATCTTAAAATTGGGTACGGTAACTGTACGCGTGATTTAAAAGAGAATTGAGGCTGTGAGTCTTTACATCATCCATTTATCCACATCAGATGAAAATTCATATTTTTTATGTAATGTAAAAGTAAGCCTTACAAGGAAAGGATGTAAACAGCGGGAGTGTTAATGATCCCCTCCATTTTTCTTCTAAACTAACTTGAGGCAGCCACTAAACATGCCTTGCTCCGTGGGTTGACGTTCAGAAATATTAATTATTATCAGTATTTAGCAATTCCTCACTAATTTTTACAATAACAAAGTGAAGCCAACAGACTAGGCCTATATATGCTAACTTTAATCAAAGCATTTTCTATATTTCAGCTATAGCTTTATTCATTAAAAAAAACAACAACAACAAAAATTGTTAACTAGACGTATTTAGTTGGTTTAAACTCTAAAGAAATGAATTTTCTCGGCGTATCCGAGTGATATTTTCCTATATACTTCCGCTCGATCTGTCATAACGAAAAAACAATACATGAACAAGTATAGTATAAACAGAAACACAATGACATAAATAAACCAACCAACCAACCAACTAGCCAACAAACAAAAACAAATAAAAAATTGAAAGAAGTAAAACGTTTTAATATACGACAAGCGGTAGCTCGCTATCGCCCTCCGGGCAGGTAGCAGTATATGTAGCAGTATATGTCACAGCTAGCTGTATATCCTGATATGGTTTAAAATTGAATGGATAATAAAATTTTTTTTTTTTCACTTTTTCAGGTATTTTTTTTATTGGTTCTAGATTTAAAATTATATTATATGAGACCCTCATAGGAAGAACTGGCTAAGCGACAAAAGTTAAAAAACCATTACCCCCACTCCCACTCCCCCAATTGCTTCACATCCGATTGAGGGTACTTGTAAGTTATCTCCCCCCCCCCCACCACCACCCACCCCACCCCCCAATTTTGACAGAATATTTTCGTTAAAACTAACGAAAATATCACGACTTAACCTAACCAATTATCAAGGGCGTACAGTTGATCTATTATTATTAATTATAACATTGTTTGTTTCTGGAATAGTATTTACTATTTACTAATAGATCAACTGTACGCCCTTGATAATTGGTTAGGTTAAGTCGTGATAGTTTCGTTAGTTTTAACGAAAATATTCTGTCAAAATTGGTGGTGGTGTGGGGGGGGGGGGGGGGGGGGGGGGGGGGGGGGGGGGGGGGGGGATAACCTACAAGTACTCGATTGAGTATCAAGATTTGTGAAGCTTAAGATTTTCATGGCTGTGTTCTTTTCTATAGTTTTATTGACCTTGTAATAGACATTAAATAGCTCGTGCTCGGCCGCGGAGTGACCTAGAACCGGGAAACTTGACAGAGCACATCGGCAGCTCATGGGCTATCGATAAGTTGGTGATGGTTGCAGAATTTTCCGATGTGCCGTTTAGTCTGTGCACGGTTCCGAAGAAAGCGGACACACACACACACACATATTTTAGCTCAACAGTATATAGGATAAAGAAAACAAAATGATAAAAGACAAGATTTAATAAACTGTCTTTGAAATTACTCTAAATGAGTTTTTGTTTGGATCACCTGAAGATTAGGGGCCCCAGCCTTCTTTAGTTAGCTTTATAAGGCTAACTAACGAAAATATCACGACTTAACCTAACCAATCGTCAAGGGCGTACAGTTTACCTAACAATTGGTTAGGTTAGGTTGTGATATTTTCGTTAGTTAGCCTTATAAGGCTAACTAAAAAAGGCTGGGGGTCCTGATCTTCAGGTGATCCTTTTTGTTTAGTGAAGCAAACTCGGTAATATCTGCTTTCCTTACACAACACACAACAACAACAACATAAAGTAGTTTATCAAAAGCGGAAAAGAAGTTACTTTCACTGACAAAAATTTCGAGGCTTTCGAAAGCATCCACCATTATTATTTTCATACTGTATTACAGTATTTTCATATGTACTGTGTATATATATATTAATTTTTTAAACTTGCCCTATACGTTCTTGCGAAAGGGGACCTACTGTACAACTTTGAGTTGGAATCCGACTCACTCCTACAGCGAAACAAAAACCTAAAAATTTATTTATAAAATCATAAGTCTACGGTCTGTTTCTTCATCGTAAACGTTCTCTTGTTTACTAAATGAACGCTGCAGCCATTCTAAGGGTTAATGAATTAAAACGAAAAAGAATATTTAATGTATTTTAAAATACAATTAATTGTCGGTTATATACGAGTACAACCAAAGTTAAAAAAAGAACATTCAAAGCTATTGTTTCAGTAGTTCAAAATATGTTAAATAATTATATATATATATATAGTTCACATAAGTTTTACCTTTTATAGTAACAAAAACTTGACGATGAAAAAATTTACAAAGCATTATATATTTACGTCACATTATACTTATACAAGTACGAAATACCAAAGCCTACTAATATATAGTCAGTCCACGTTCGCATTAGCTATCTATAAATAAAATAATTTTGCGCAGTTTTGAGCGGAGTAACAAATATATCTTTCCCTCAGTCGCCTGTTATGATTGTCTCACTGGCGTAAAGTGGGTGGAGCTAATGTCTCTCACTCAGTCGCCCGTTTGGGTCGGATCTATCAAGATGAGCGTCGTTAAAGATCACGAAGTGATCACAAGACCTACCCGTAGAGTAGGGAGCCGAAGGCGCGGCTTGTAACATGTAAATAATTTCGTACAAAAGATTTTAAACAAATATGTAAGCCAGTGAGACCTTAACATTTACTTTAAGTTCACGAGCCACTTAGATATTGAGTACAGCTTCACAAATGTGGACTCACTGACGCTGGATGTGAAACTCAAAATTTTGATGACTGTGGTATTCTTGTAAATTTATGTCTTCACTGGCTTTCCCTCGAATTTAAAAAAAAAGTTTATGAAATTTTGTACGAGCGTAGCCTGACTAGATAATAGGTAGACTTTGCTGTAAACCGTCTATAAACAAAGACTCGAAGTCCCTAAATTCAAACCACAAGAACTCGGAGTTAAACAAGGCGTCACTGGATATATTATAATGGATTTATGTCACAAGTTGACGAGTTGTAAATCGTTGAAAGCAATTGGACATTTTATAACTTTGTTATCTCACAGATATGAAGTAAATAATAAATAAAAAGATGACAAAATCCTTAAAAAAAAATATTTAACAGTTTATTTACTGGTATGTATAAATACCATTTATCGTCTAATATATATTTCCTGTATATTCCCTTAATACTTTTCTGCTATTAAATCAAGGCATTTCTTTAAATTTATACAAATGATAAAGTTACTAGTGTGCCTATTATAACTGTTTAACCTCGGATAATCTCTAGGAGCGTTCCATTTTTCAATATTAAACATACACTCATAAACATATACCATTTGAAAGCTCCCATTTTTCTGAGTCTAAAAATGTAGTAATCCAAAAGTATAAATAGTAAATAAAAAGTAACGATTTAATTAATTGTTTGACGCGTGACGTCATTAACTACATTATAAAGGTTGGCTAAGTTATAAATCTTCAGTCTGTGTCGTAAGATGGTATTTTTGGTAATTGTTACTCTAACCTAACCTAACATGAATATGTTATTACATTATCATTTGTATAATTTAGGTCTCGGGGGTACGGGGGCGGAGCCCCCGTAAAGATCACGCATCACAAATTGATCGGTATATAGGATTTTATATTTAAACCTAGTTACTTTTTATTTGCTATTGATACTTTTGGATTACTATATTTTTAGACTCGGAAAAATGTGAGCTTTCAAGTGGTATATGTTTTATGAGTGTATGTTTAATATTGAAAAATGGACTAGAGATTTACCTTAACCTCTTATTTCAACCTATTAATTATTTTTTTTTATTATTTAGCTAATTACTAAGATTTACAATGTTTGTGTAAACATTATTTACAGTACAGTAAATTATACACACTAAAACTCTTGTTTAAAAACAACCAAATGCATAGTTTACCATTTTCCAACCAATCCCAAAAGTTATTCAGCTAAGCTATGATTGCATTAACCATTCAGGAGCGTTATCAGAAAAATAAGAGTGGTTGGATGGGCTTTGTGGGGGGGGGGGGGGGGTCTGGTTGGCAAATAGCCAACCATGTATATGATTATCATCACCAAACAATTTTCTCCATCTCATGGAATCACTTTTTTGCCATTTTCATTCTAAAACATCGGATGGAATCTTTTTTTACATTACATTTAATTACATTTCACATTACATTTGTGTACATTATGTACACTCCAATTTAAAGGCAATAACCCCACCCACCTAATAGAGATTTAACAATTTAAAGAAATAATTAACATCTAAATATTAGCAGTTTCTTGGATAAATTTCATGGCATTAATCTTTTTCCTATTTCTTGGATCAGTTTCTCCTTGAAGAACACTTGGTGTTGTTTCTTCTCCCGCAGTAACTGCTATGAAGCATTTTTTCTTGACGTAAGGATGAAGCATTTCTATTGACGTAGTGCTCAATCTGCAGTTACACTTACCTATATATGAAAGAAATACACATAATTCTTAAGTTTTTATAAATGATTACGTACCGATGTTGGAAAGTTTCAATCAGGAAATACTGTAAATGAGCGTAAAATAACGCTAAAAATTAAAAAATTAAGCACCAATCAAGTAATATTAAAATTCTTGTAGTTTTCCGTATGTGATCTTTGTATTGATCACTTTGTAATGCCTTCAGTGAGCGAGTAATTAGAGTATTTTAATAAATATACATGTCTGTAAAACAATTTGAGTGTGATGGTACCGTAAGTTTTCCGTGGTACACAAAAAATAGGTTTGTGAACCCCTGATATAGACTAACACGAGTTAACATGAATTAACATAAGCTAACCTGCAACGCCTGCGAAGAGCAAAGATGACATAATGCAAGATATCATCCCTACTAGCCCGTAGTAGCAGTAACACGTAGACAACATATTTCTTCCGAATGATCTGAAAAAAAATATTTGCGTGTGTGTGCTTTGATTATTATTTTATTATTATTATTATTATTATTATAACTCTTTAACGACGCCATTTTTTGTTGAGTCAAGTTATGAATGTGTGTGTATTTGAAGCGTTACCAGTTTGTATCAGTCGTCCCTAAAGGGTTAAGGATTTGATTCATTCATTATAGTAAAAATTAAGTCCATCATTTAGGTAACACAAATTACATTTTACAGAGTATAAACCAGGCGTCTCAAACGAGTGGCCTACCACACGAAATCGAGTAAATTATACTCTTCATAACAGCGATTCGAACTGAGAACATCAAAGAAAACGTATTTCATGTTGGCACTTGGAGATGTAGTTTAATATTGCTGAACAGTATGCCCTTCTCTAGACAGCAAAAGTTTACAGTTGTTTGTGGAATGCATTTTTAAGGCAAATACTGCATGCGTCAACACTGTGCTGGTCAGATAGCTATTCTTCATCTCTAAAGCATTGAATAAACACTAACTTAGACACAACACCAACTGTACTAAGATAAACTGTTCTGTAAACCCTTCAAAATGTAGGAAGTTACGACTGGCCAAGGATAGTTATGCATTATTCTCACGTAACTAGAAACAGTCGCAACGTGGGAGGTAGGCTACTTTGAAAGTCGCCACTTACCAGTTGGTAACTCTACTTTGAATGTACTGAAAATAATATGTTTAACTTTAATCTATGCCCGCATACAGGCCTACAT
Organism: Bathynomus jamesi; assembly: GCA_023014485.1. Taxonomy (NCBI): domain Eukaryota; kingdom Metazoa; phylum Arthropoda; class Malacostraca; order Isopoda; family Cirolanidae; genus Bathynomus; species Bathynomus jamesi. The sequence goes on from JAJOZX010002205.1 coordinate 620,176, forward strand.
GTTGTATTGCGGCCAGCAGCCCAAATGAGTTTGAGAACCCTGGTGTATGCCTTGCAATTTAACATTAAATGGATTTATGTATAATCGATGCATAAACGTTTTGCCATTGTATATATATTCTAACGAAATAGTAACAGAATAACGTCTGAAAATGTTTGTCACTTTTCAGTGGTCTCTGCCAACGGAGGCCGAGCCTATACATCTTTCATCAGTGTGTATTCAAGCCAAATTGGATTAGATTCCGTCAATTCCGCCTACTAATTATGAATTGTCCAATCAGGAACCATATTTCATTTCCTCCAAAGGCTGACCAATCAGAGGATGAGAAATACCTTAAGCCTTATATTCAGTACTATTTCAGAATATATGCAATGGTTTTTTTTCCTTAAATCAATGTCCCATCTGTTAACAAAGTCGGGATACACTGGTCCAAACCTATACATACTATACGGCCAGCATATAATATATTCTTATATTTGTAATTGATGGTAAACAATATACAAATTTCTTTATAAAATTCTTTATATATTTTACCAAAAGAAAACACTGACTATTCGTATCAACGTGGGTTATTGACTGTGACTAGATCTACTTACGATTTAAGTCGAGGTCTTCGTCGAACCGATTTGTCACCGTCCCCTTGGGGAGATGCCTCTTGATTTTTTATACTTTCATTAACTTTTTTATAAGTAGTTCGGTCGAAGAACACAAAGAGCGTTTCTTTATATACGAAGTTATAAGGATCTGTTGAATTTTTTAATGGAGTATGAGCGTACTCCGGTTTTGATGATAATTTTGAATTTGAGTTGAATGTTACTTGTTCAACGTTGATTGATGTATAGTTGCCAATCATCAAATAGCAAGGAATTGCCCATCCAATCAATAAGCCGAGACATACGCTCTGTAATTAGGTTCAGAGTAATTTTATCGTAAACGTAAAAATATACGTGTTTACATAAGATAAATGAAAATAAAAGAGTCTTCACAGTACTTAAGCAATTTCCTTCAATGAAGCCTCGAATCAAAATCAAATATATTAAAATTGCTTTCAACATCAGTATAATAAACTCGCATATCGCTAAAATCTCGCCTTTAAGAATGCCTGTAATTGGAGAGTGAAATTCACAATAGCTGTATAATAGCTGTATAATAATTCACAATAGCTGTATAATATTTAAAACCTAAACTGACCTCATCTAATTCTTACCATGTGAGATATACAGGGGAAAAAGAGTCCTAGAAGCATGGCCGCAATCAGGGGTCCTATGAAGATACCAATTACACCTTGCCATAACCCCCACATAGTTACATTTAGGTTTAGGAAAAGAAAGACAATTAGGCAACTCAGAGTACCGATGGATAAGCCTGAAAATTTTTAAAGCAGGTTTTGAAAATTCGAGTTATTTTGGTAATCTTGTAGTTTAACGTCGCAAATTAGGTTAGGTTAGGTGTACTTTTAAGTTGTGTTTAAACTCGCATATTAATTTTGTTTTTATTTTGGTTTTTTATTTTAACCTAACCTAACTTAACCTAACTTGCCATATTTAAAATGACTTCTACAATATGTGGTCTAAATAAAATAATTTTTATTGTTTTTTTTTATTCCAATAATTTCCGACGTTAAACTACAAGACTACTGTTGATTTTTTCTGCCCTACAGCTGTACTATTATCCACAAATTATACTGTGATAATTTACAGCTTTTGTACAATAAACTTCATTAATATTGCAGCGATTTTTTAAATATTTTAAACATTCAAATACTATAATTAATCGAATATAATTAATTCAATGAAGCTCATAAACAATACTAAATTAATAAAAGTGTGTCTTTTCTCACCAAGAAGAAGTTTGAAGATAAAGTTCAAACCACACGTTCTTTTCCTTCGTTCCCATTTTAATTCCTGAAAGTAATCGTCTGGAACATGTTTGGAATAATTTTCAATGTTTTTGGAAATTGAATTGTCCTTTTCTTCTTCAGTAGCAAACATCTCGAGAGAGGTTTCCCAAATTAGTTGAATTAGTTGGTTGTAACGGCGCGTCTGTCCGCTGCAAAAATATATCATTAGGACAAGATTTATTTCAATTTTGCTACATTCATTCTATTATACGAGAATTGGCCTGAGTACAGTTGGCCTATTATACGAGAAAGGCCATCTAAAATAAAGTTACATAAGTATAGTCGATGGTCGAAGTGGGTGGGTACGCGGCGGTACGCTATACCGTCACTTTTTTCACTCATTTTACTACGTTCTACAGTAGACGTTCATTTCAAAGTATATGAAGTGATAAGAAGTAAAACAGAATCTAAATTCTAAATTATAGGACATAATTTTGAGAAACCACTGTAAGAATCGAAAAGATTACAACAGTTGTTTAAGCTGATCGATAATTATATATAATCGATGTTTCGGGCATAGCCAATGCGCTGGTAGAAATTTTGATCTTTCATAACCATAAAGAAGAAGGTTACAAAAAGGCTAAGACTTGGAGAGAAATTAAATGCAACAGATAATATAATTGTTTAGTTTCAAGCAATTCATAATATACAAATCATTTTGATAAGATAAGAAAGTGTTATCTTTTGTGTCTTATTTACTCTTGAACCTTTTTGGCGAGAATCTACATCGGCATTTGTTTCTCCACACTCCTAAAAAAATTTTATATACAAGTTAGCACGTCAGTTACACATTTTAACGTAACTTATTTGTAACATTGAATTCAATGTGCAGCATCAACGTAACTTTTCCAGCTTCACCAAAAGCAACTCTTTTTTCTCTACTGTACTTCGTTCCGTAACTTTTTGTAGCTGAGGAACAAAAAGCATCCACTATTTCGTTCCGTAACGATTCCGTAACTTTTGTTGCTGGTTTATTCCTCTTATGAGGCGTAACGTTTTTAACAAAGGTATATAGATGCTTCTAGATAAATATAACCTATAAATTCCCATAATTTCTCTTGTATAATATGCATAGTATATGGCATATTATAAAAGCGAGATTCTAATTAAAGTCAGGTAACTGTAAACACGTTTTCATGATTATGTTTCGTAATTAAACGTAATTATAAACCTGTGTTACTGTTTAGGTGCCAGGCGTAAGACAAAAATAACGAAGGCGCTAAAAAGACTGTGTACGAAATATATCTTTGAATATTCATTACATGATATGATTCCGCCATTAACGAAGAATCTGTATTATTTCTTTATTCTAAATACAAATATCATCGAATGTTACTTTTGACAGCTGTTCTCTCTGCGCATGCGCGCTTGTTTTGTTTCGGTCAGTTCACAGTTCACATGAGGTTTATGAATGATTACTTGGTAATTGTATCGTTTACGTTCATTAAATCATTTCATTTGATTTTCAGATCCATTTGATTTCGGTTTACCCATATTTGTTAGGTTAGGTTAGGTTACGTTCATAAAATGAAAATTATTTCCAAATGTAAAATAATGGATCACCTGAAGATCAGGGCCCCCAGCCTTCGTTAGTTAGCCTTATAAGGCTAACTAATATCACGACCTAACCTAACCAATCGTCAAGAGCGTACAGTTGACCTAACGATTGGTTAGGTTAAGTCGTGATATTTTTGTTAGTTAGCCTTATAAGGCTAACTAAAGAAGGCTGGGGGCCCTGATCTTCAGGTGATCCAAGTTCTGACTTGTATTTTTTTTCGTTTAACTTCAATCAAATGTAAGTCATAATCAGGGGCGTAACTAGAGTAAAAAAGTTGTGGGTTACGAACACAATCTTATCGTTAGAAGCACTTATTATCTATAAGAATAATTATGAAAGTTGTCCCCCCCCCCCAACTCCCAACTTTTATAATTACTCCCATAAATAATGAATACTTCTAACAATAAGATTGTGTTCGTCCCCCCCCTAACTTTTATACTCTAGTTACGCCCCTGATCATAATACAAGATTATATGTGACTTGTTAAATATCTAAAACTTAAAAAGTATAAATTACAGACAAAATACAGGGTGATTCACTCGCTGGTAGCCCCAGAGTATCGTATTAGCGATACTCTAGGGCTACCAGCGAATGAATCACCCTGTATAAGTAGCCTTGAAGGTGTTTAAAATATGGGGAACAAAATGTGTGCAGACGTATTTTTTTAATGTTTACCGCTATATATATATATATATATATATAACATTTATCCTTCAAAAATGTACGTATCTATAGGTCCTATCTAATTTCCTATATAATATTTTTTAAATTATTGTTTTTATTTATTTGTATCCTGTCTGTCACGTATGATTATGAAATTTCTTTACACCGTTTTGTGTTTTTCAGTTTTTCTTTGAAAATACAGTTTCTTTGAAGTACATATTTGTTACGAGAAAGTTACACATGCTGCAAGAGTTATGTGAAAGTTATTGACAAAAAAATTACAGCGACGTTACGGGCAAAGTTACGTTAAGTAAAGTTACACCTAAGTTACGTTAGAGTTACAGACAAAAAAATGATAGATAGGTTACGCAGGAGTTACGCGTACGTAACAGTAATTAGAGTGTACTCCAAACACTGATTATAGTTAAATACGATAAAAGGTATTTTATTTCGTATAAAAATTAAAATATGTTAAGCGTTCTTTAAAGGAATAGCACTGAGGGGTAATCAATTATAAGGGCTATTTTAAAAATTTTAAATCAGTTAAAATCTACAAGGAACAAAAGTTTCAGATAAAGAGATATTGTATGATTTTTAAGGGAAATTGCTCGAGTCTTCTACGATAAGTGACCTAGAAAGAGATAGAATGAACGTGTCATAACGGCATCGTCAGCATGACTTTGAGAAGAGGTTTGTTGTTAGCAAATAAGGTAAAGGTTTATGGATACCCGCGAGTAAGTACGATTCCGTCGAGCGTCAAGAGATTTGGGGGGGGGGGGGGTCAGGCCACCTGTAGGCGGGGCCCATTGCTCGACACGACCTTTTTATTTTGTCCCGTATTTAACAAGAGACGCCTCTTAATCGAAGTGAGCAGAAGGCGGGGGGCGAACCCGGACACTTGAACTAAATTTTCCCTAGACGGTACCACTCGGCCTTCGAGTAAATAAATGTCATTCTAAATAAAATAGTTATCACAAGGAAAAAGGACCAAGGTAACGAAAAACCAAAATATATGATCAGATATTTACCAACCAATCCAAATGTTTAAGCCAACCAACCACTGATTCCACGAACCATACTTATTTTTAGGTAACAAATTTAAATGGTTAATGCAATGATACCGTGGTTGAATTCAACCATTTGAAGAGGTTGGCAAATATGTTGATCGTGTACATTTGAGTGTTGGAACCAGGGCCGGATTAACCATTAAGCAAAATAAGCCCGTGCTTAGGGCATCAAGGGAAGGGGGGCACCACAGAAATTTTCCATTGTCGGATTTACCATGGATTTATTATACTATTATAATCGCGGCTTATAGCCTATAAGCTGTTGAAAACTGAATTATATATATTCATATAGTATTTATTTTTTTTCATTGTTTGAATTTGTAGTGAACAACAACCCTTTGAGAGAATAAATATATTTCGTTGTAATCACACACTTTACGCTTTGCGTTATTATTTTGTTTATATCAAATCTTTGAGCGCCATATTAAAAATACATATAGATTAAATATTTTCGTGTGCTATAGTAAATGTAAAAAACAAGATTCAGTCATGCTGAACTTTATAAAATAATTGTAGAAGACAATATTGAGTGTGCCTTCCCAAATGTAGAAATTGCCTTTCGTATATTTTTAACATTAATGGTCACAAATTGCTCAGCTGAGCGTTCATTTTCTCAGTTGAAGTATATTAAAAATACCAACAGAACAACTATGCAACAAGGCAGGCTGGATGCCTTATCTCTACTAAGTATAGAAGCAGATGTGTTACGTAAGATTAGTTTTGAGGATCTGATCAAAGACTTTGCAATTAAAAAAAGTAGGAGAAAACTTTTCAAATATAAATGAAGTGGAAGTATACAAAAATAAACATTATTTTCCATCTTACTGTAAGTTTTGTTTCATTTCAAAAAATAAAATTTTATTTTATGGTTTATTTTTGTTTATATTTTGAATTACATATATATGGGGCACCAAAATCTTTTAAGTGCTTAGGGCCTCTAAAGGTCTTAATCCGGCCCTGGTTGGAACCAAGTATTTTTGTGTCTTGTATTTGTTCAGATACTTTAAAATGTTACGTATATTAACAAACCAACAAATACCTAAATGTCCACTAAAGGTTAGGCCAATCAAAGCCGTACAGTGTATATATAGGGTGTCCCGAAAAAACTATATACTCTTTATAGCATCATATATTTTATAATTTTAAAAAAAACCAAGCAATATATTGTTATAGCAATTGCCAATGAAAGGTAAATTAGTAATCTAAGTGATCAAAATGTTATAGCGAGTTGTTTGCATATAAAATTTAATTAACTACGCCAAGTGCCAAAATGTTCTCCGGCGGCATTTTGAACATTTTGAGCACTTGGCGTAGTTAATTAAATTTTATATGCAAACAACTAGCTATAACATTTTGATCACTTAGATTACTAATTTACCTTTCATTGGCAATTGCTATAACAATATATTGCTTGGTTTTTTTTAAATTATAAAATATATGATGCTATAAAGAGTATATAGTTTTTTTTGGGACACCCTGTATAGAAGCGATATCAACACAAATACAATCCGAGTTACTTTACATTTACCTTATCGAAGCCGCGAACAGAGTTGATACAAAGAATCCGCGAAATCCCCCCATTTCTTTCATCTCTTGGGAGACGAGTTTTGCCATCAAGCCATCGGGTCTGTGAAAACAAACTCGATAAGGAGTTACTTTAAAGAGAAGATCATCCAACTATTTACATTAGAGAGATCTGAGATAAACTCCTCATCTACCACGTGTACTTTTGTAACTTCATAAACTTTGATTGTTATTATTTTGAATCGTGTATAAATGGCAGTCGTACAACAGATGTTTAAATTGTAGTTGTACAACAGATGTTGTTAAGTTGTACTAAAGCCATTTTCGTTTGGGATGTTTCGTTTTGAGATGTGAATAGTTCGCCTTATTTATATCACTTAATTTTATAAAGAGTTGACTTATAAGATCGATTTCAATAGTGGGAATACATTGGGTCGGGATAAAGTAGGTGTGACTCAGTGTATACCGATTACTGAAACCGACAGTACTTACGAAAAGGACTTGTTCAGAATTACTTCTTATTTTAAATGTATACTCATAAAAATTTCATATATACAGGGTGTCCCAGAATTAACTATCTATTTCAATGAAATCGGACAAATTTTTTAAAAACACACTTTTATTTATGTTTATCATGTTTAATATGTGTTAAAAATGTATAAATTTCTAAATTTTTTTCATAATTTTATTTTCATAATTTTTTCATTATCTGGTCCAATGAAAGACCGTCTGAAGTCATAGAATGGCAAAGAGACTCTCCAAAAGTTAACGTGTAACTTGGAATGACCAAATCCAAAATTTATGGTGCTCCATCTTGTTGAAACACAACATTATCAAGAATGCCATCATCAAGAAGCTGTGGTTCGAGAAACTGCTGAAGCATATCAAGGTAGACGGTACCTGTTACAGTTGCTTCCGCAAAGAAGAATGGGCCATAAATTTTGGATTTGGTCATTCCAAGCCACACGTTAACTTTTGGAGAGTCTCTTTGCCATTCTATGACTTCAGACGGTCTTTCATTGGACCAGATAATGAAAAAATTATGAAAATAAAATTATGAAAAAAATTTAGAAATTTATACATTTTTAACACATATTAAACATGGTAAACATAAATAAAAGTGTGTTTTAAAAAAATTTGTCCGATTTCATTGAAATAGATAGTTAATTCTGGGACACCCTGTGTATATATATGTATATATATATATATATGAAAATTATTTCACGAAAGTAACACGAGAAAAATATTTATGATGAATAAAAGCGCTTTCGTCTAATGACATCCTCAGGAACACTGAAGTAAATAAAGAGTTCAAGACTATATATAGGTTACAAAAAAAATATATATATATATATAATAAATATAGAAGTAAAAATTGTGGGAGGAGCATACAAATTTGTAAGGAAAACTACCAATTAATTGGTTGTAAACAATCCATTTGATCTTGTGTTGAATTCGTTCAGAACGGATTTAGACAAGAAGGGCAGAGTGCTAAAACTTTGGTAATTTTCCCTTATAAATTTGTATGCTCCTCTTACAATTTTTCACTTCAAAGGTGAAAATAAAGTAAATTAATTTGCCTATCGTTTATGAGGTTAACACGAGTAAGATTAACATGCCCCGAGGGCAGCATCATCTCTCTCTCTCTCTCTCTATACAGTCAACCAACAAACTACTCACAGTGGGACAACTGCATCTTTGAAAGTCACAGAAACGCAAAGACCGGCCCAAAATCCGATGAACGTCCATAAGAAAATGAGAAGAAAAGTAGAGAAGAGAGACCTTTGAAAAAGAACAACAGTTATGGGAAGACTTTAATGTTTGTACTGAAAGAAATGAAATAATATAAAAGTTGGAGATAAAAATAGCGTAATGAAAATATTCTTATTGTCAGCCATTAGTCAAAATTTACTCACCTTAAAGATATCACTGTTATATATATATATATACTCTTACCCGATGAAGGCCTTAGTGGGCAGCTCATTAGCGTGTCGAAGAGTGCATCTTGAGAAAGCAAACACTTGGAATCCTAAAATTATTCCAATCAATAGAAATCCCCACAAAGAATTTCTCGCCCAAGGGGAAAGACTCAAACTGGGATGTAAAATATAATCGCTTCAGAATTTTTATCCATCAAGTCACGAGTATATCGTGTTCTTACCTACGTAAATGTTCTATGTACCAAAATAATCCATTTTCTAATTCTATATCAATGAAGATTATATATGAAGATTTCAAATTCTCTCTCTCTCTCTCTCTCAGAGTTTAAACCTCTATATTTCTACTATGTATAATAATACACATACACGCGCATATATAAATATATATATATATATATATATATAATATATATATATATATATTATATATATAACTGCAAACAAGCAGTATAATTAACGTAAAGAACGACGCTTGTATAGGAGATATTCCGCGCAAGACGAGAGAGAGAGAACGAAACAAATGAAAAAATGAGGTAACCACCCGGGAATCGAACCCGGGATCTTCCGATTGCCGGTCAGATGCGATCCCGGGTTCGATTCCCGGGTGGTTACCTCATTTTTTCATTTGTTTCGTTCTCTCTCTCTCGTCTTGCGCGGAATATCTCCTATACAAGCGTCGTTCTTTACGTTAATTATACTGCGTGTTTGCAGTTAAATGTATATAATGTTACGGCATGCGGGAGGTGCCCCCTTGGGGCATTGGTTTCTGCGAGTATGTAGAAGAATTACGGCATTTGGAAGAGTGAGGCCCATGGTGTAATGGTTATCGCATCTGACCGGCAATCGGAAGATCCCGGGTTCGATTCCCGGGTGGTTACCTCATTTTTTCATTTGTTTCGTTCTCTCTCTCTCGTCTTCCGCGATATATATATATATAATATTCTTGCTAGATTAACCAAATTCACTATTTTTAAGAATAATAATGTAATATTGCATACAAAAAATGTTCCCAACGATTCGTTATAGAGAACCAAAAGTTAAACCGAAGTTTTATTAAGAAAACTGATTATAATCACTAATATTCAATGTGCATTTTATGGACTTGATTTAATATTTACACTTCTTCAATGGAATGACCCTTAAAATAAATGAATGAAGGAATAAATAATGAAGATAATTACAGTAATAAATGAGAATGAATGAATTAAGTCACAATTATTAATTTAACTAATTAATAAAACCTTGGTGGAGTGAATTTTCCTAATGCTCCAGCCTTGGAGAACAACTGGATAAATCCTCCTTCCTTCGTTGTGGTAACAGTCAAAGTCACTAAAGAGGTAATTCCCACGAGCCAAATCAAAATTCCCCCAATGCTTTCATTGCTCCCACTGTGGATTCTGCTCTAGGAGTATAAAGAAAAGAAAAAGATTAGTGGAATTATTCCTTTGGGGAATGACACCCGTGTGTAATAATGATGTTTTTATATAAACATCATGTAATTTTTATGTCGTTACGAATGTTGAATGTTGAATGTTTAACGGGGATAAAACGTGCACTGAAATAATGGATTAAGAAATAAATTTTACCTTATAATCCCCGGTTAGGTCAACTGTACGCCCTTGATGATTGATTAGGTTAAGTCGTGATATTTTCGTTAGCTTTAGGTCCAAAATGGAAGCAGTTACAAACATGAAACTTCACACACATATTGATTAGGTCCCGAGGTTGTGCACCTGGGTGTTGAATGCCCGGTTAGGTTAACTGAATGCCAGGTTAGGTCAACTGTACGCCCTTGACGATTGGTTAGGTTGAGTCGTGATATATTCATTAGCTTCAACGAAAATACCACGACTCAACCTAACCAATCGTCAAGGGCGTACAATTAACCTAACCAGGCATTCAATTAACCTACGCGGGTACTCAATTAATCTAATCGGTCATTCAGTTGACCTAACCGGGCATTTAATTAACCTAATCTGGCATTCAGTTGACCTCACCGGGCATTCAATTAACCTAACCGGGCATTCAATTAACCTAACCGGGCATTCAGTTGACCTAACCGGGCATATATATATATATATATGTGTGTGTGAAGTTTCATGTTTGTAACTGCGTCCTTTTATTATTATAGCTTATTATTACGGGCGGTAATGTGAAGCTCAAGATTTTCATGACTGTGTTCTTTTCTATAGTTTTATTGACCAAATAATTAGTCACGAAAATGTTAAGATTCAGAAATCTTGACACAATGTGAAGCTCAAAATTTTCACGGCTGCGTTCTTTCCTGTAGATTAATCGCGGTGCTGGGGCCTTCGGGCCCAGTAATTTTAATTATTTAATTTATTAACACCCAGGTACACAACCTGGGGACCTAATCAATATGTGTGTGTGTGTGAAGTTTTATGTTTATAACTGCTTCCATTTTGGAGTTGTGGCTGGAGCACACACACACACACACACACACACACGTCCTTTTATTGTATATATATATATATATGTTATAGAATGACGCTCCTTTCCCGGAGGGGGCGTATCGCTGCATCCGGTACGCACGACGCGTAAAATGCCAAGCCCTAAAGGCATGAGTCCAATGCGTATGCGCAAGACTCGAAGGTATAAAAATCCGAGTCGAGCCGCACCCGACACGATTCTTTTATTTACCACAACCAACCTATTCTGTTCGCATAAACCCGTGCCGTTAGGCCGGTTCATTTACTCCCATTATTTATCATATTAAAGCGTTATATAAGCTATCATCCATTATTCATCCCTTCAACGGCTTACTAACCGAAGCATCGATGCCATCCTGATGCCCAAGTGATTATAAGGGCAACCCAGATACCCAAAGGCCAGTGGATCCGAATCCCGCCAACAAATCGGCGTCACCACCAAAACCACAACGACGCCACAATTAAACTACAAGATCTGGTATCAGTTTACGATATATATATATATATATATATATGTGTGTGTGTGTGTGTGTGTGTGTGTGTGTGTGCGTGTGTGTGTGTGTATGTGTGTGTGTTACACACAGACTGTGCATGGAACAAAGAATCTTCTGGGAAAATTAAATCCCCCATAGTTCGAATAAGTAATGGTAAATGACAAACACAGTTTTTTCCTTTTCATGATGTTAGCTCGAGTTTCCCAGAAGAACTGTTACATGCACAGTCTGTGTGTAACATAAAAGATCTCAAAGAACCATTCTGAGTTCTATTCCATATATATATATATATATATATAATATATATATATATATATACTTGGTAACCATAACCCCCTTTTCATTTTTCTGTTCTGTCAGCCCGTAGTATGTTGTAACCATCAATTTTTACTTCTATTTTATCTATGCAGTGTTCGCCAATCTCCTTGGCAGTCTTTAAGATGTGTTTATGTGAGTCATGCGATGTCAGTCCTAGTGTTGAAAAATAATCGAAACTTCACAAACCGGTTTTTAATCGGTCTGGTTTTTGAAAACCGGTTTTAGCCGGTTATGACCGAAAAGTATAGTAATTTTTAAAAGCCACAATTGAAAGGTACTGACTTTAACTCTTAACAAGCATAGCTTATCGCCTATTTTTTGGTCAAAAGAATACAAAAATGCAGCATCATATGTATGCATATGAATAAGAAAATGACAACTTTGACATATTTTATTTTAGCCAAAATAATACATTATTCAAACAATTTAGATTTGAAATAATTTTTTAAAATAAAACATCTATACTTAGAAAGAAATAAACTTCTTTTTGTAAAAAAATTATAAAGAATAAAAATAAAATTTATCTCTATTTTGGAAAAAACATTGAAATAAAATTTTTTAATAAAAAAAACTTTACCTAGAAAACAGAAAATTGACTCTTCGTGTAAGAAAAAATATATAAATTAATTTAGATTTTATCCCTATTTTGGAAATGACATCTTAAGAAACAAAGGGCATTAAGGGTCTTATACTGCGAATAGGGCTTTAGTCGACTGACTCTACACTACAGCCTACATGATGAGACAAACTGAAGATCGAGTTGCCAGATAGGCAAAAATTATACTGAATTATACTGAAGAGCAGTTGCCAGTTTGTCACAATTTAACTTAATAGGTAATGTATTCGAAGTTATTTTTTGTGCGCTGTAGCGCGTAGCTGCACGTTCGCGCAAGTTTGAGCCAAATAAAAATCAATCGATAAAACCGGTTTTTTCTTTCGGTTTTCGATTTTTAGGGGAATTTTACAAACCGGTTTTCAACACGGGTCAGTCCTTGTTTCTTCCATAAATTCTTTCAGGTACGAAACTTTGTTTATCGTTTGATTCGGTTTTAGCCTTTGAATATTTGTCAGGACTATATTTATGTTTCCTGTTTTGCGTTGTTCTTCGAGTATTCTAAATTCAATTTCCTTCAGTGTCGCGTGTTTTGTATTCCTATGGTCCTCCAAGAAAGCTCGGCTTCCTGTTACCCGTTCTGGTAGTTTCTTGCTTGGTAACAGATCGGCTGAGAGGTTCTTAGCTGCGTCACCTGTATTTGCTGAATGAGGTTTAGTAGCCGTATTGTGTCTGCGATGTCGAGAAATGTGTTCCTTGGTTTGTATTCATAGGTTTCTTGCTGTTTTTCCTATTGTCCTTGAGTTTGTTGGGAGGTGATATTTGTAGACCCCCTGACCTTGCACAGTACTTGCAAATGGTAGAATGATAAAATTTGCAGCTGTCTTCAAATTTACAATGACCATTATTATAACAGAAATTGCGCATGGTGGGGTGCTCATATATACAATGTCTTTCCTTATATCTACAAAAGACATTTGCATAGTATATGCATACAGTTCTTCCCACATTATCACGCGGGGCCTTTGTTTTTGCTATTTGTTTCATTTCCTTTTCGGAGATAACCTCAGTCTATTATCATGATTTCTCACTTGTTTTTCACCATTTACTCTAGTCACTCTGGTGTTCCCCAACTGATCTACGTGTATTTCTTTTAGTGCTTTTGTTACAATAATATTTTCGCCCTCTTTGTGTGTCGGTATTCCAACATGTGACATGTTTGTATCTGCTTCACTTTTCTTCGTCTCCTTTCCTGTTTCTTTCTGCTCATCATTTATATTCTCTTCTTTCACTGCTCTGTTTCATAAACCGTAAACGAATTTCTTTCCGTTATACATCTTTCACAAAAATATTTTACTCCATTTAGTTGTTTGGTACTTGCTATAAGAGTGATACCTTCATCTTTCCAATTCAGCCAGTTAAAATCGAAGAGAAAATGGCAAAAATCACACCTACAGTAATTACCTTCGATTCATTGGTTGCATCGTTGCAAACCTTGCAAAACTGTAGAAATCGGCTACCCATTCCCATGTTTTTTAGAAACAGTATTATATAAAGATTGGTGAGCGAAAATTTACTCAAGAAGGAGAAGGTGAGGTGCGGGGGTTTAAATATAGGGGCGAGGGTGAGGGAGAGTGGTCTCCGTTACTCCGTGAGATGGGGTATGTCACGCGTTATGTATATCCACTGAATGGTGCTCATGAGAGCGGCCGCGGGAGATATGGGAAATGGCTATAGGAATTTTGGGAATAAAACAAAATGACTTGTTTCACTCGTATGGGTGGGCACCTAATTTTTTTTTCCAGATGGAACTAATCGAGAAAAAATAATTTACTTCGTTTTACTTTTTTATGGTATATGTCTTACTTTCACCATTTAAGAAAATATCACTTTGCCTGCACTAGATATTCACATAGGTACTGGCACTTATCAAATGATAATTTACTGCTAGATTTTCACTACTGATTAACTTATATACGAACTTGATCGAAACACATGTTATAGCTACACAGGGTAGAAGAAATATATATATATATATATGGGTGTGTGGGTATGTGGGTGTTACACACAGACCGCGCATGGAACAAGGAACTCTTCTGGGAAAATTAAATGAGAAAATGCTGTTCATAGACGTCGGATAATCTGGATCTAGAGTTGCGAAGGGAAGGAAGGAAGGAAAGAAAGAAAGAAGTTCAAGAAAATAAACCCTATGGGAAAATATTGGGAGCTATTGAAGAATAGGGACCCCAGCCTTCTTTAGTTAGCTTTATAAGGATAACTAACGAAAATATCATGACCTAACCTAACCAATCGTCAAGGGCGTACAGTTAACCTAACGATTGGTTAGGTTAGGTCGTGATATTTTCGTTAGTTAGCCTTATAAGCCTAACTAAAGAAGGCTGGGGTCCCGATTCTTCAATAGCTCCAAATATTGAAATTTTGAAGGTTCAACAAGAATTCATAATTGGTTGGAAGAATAATTTGAACAGTAATAAAATTAGCTGACCAATAAATAAATATTAATATTGCCATAAATCACAAAGCAATGTATCGATTTTTCGTCCCTATTATCTATCTAACACGATCGATGTCACGGGATTGAATAGATACTTAAATAACGACTATTCAGGGTTGTAAATCAATTAATTACAGCTATTTGTGTCACAGAGAAAAGATAACAATAAAAACTAACAGCAATAGTCTACTGTACAGAGTAGCCCTGTAAATAGTCTAAATACAGCAGTGTTCAAGTGAATAGTAAATACTGATTAACATAAATTTTAAAATTTAAATTTAAGCGAAATGAAATTGTCAACCTGTACGCCCTTAACGAGTAGTTAGGTTAAGTCGTGATATTTTCGTTAGTTAGCCTTATAAGGCCAACTAAAGAAGGCTGGGAGCCTTGATCTTCAGGTGATCCAAAATATACATTACTGTACAATATATTTACTGTACAATAAAGTCCATGAAAGTGAATAAATAAAGTTAATAGCCATGCCGATTGCCTAATCCCCTGAAGCACGTTGCTGCAATGTGAACTGGACACTAATTATGGTGAGTTATTCTAACAATAATATAATTGTACCATTGTATTTTTACTGTATATTTTAATGATAACATTACTCTATAATACTGTATACCTATTTTAAATCAGTTAAGCAAGATTCAGGGTACAAAAATACTTTTTATGTTATGTTTATATCAGATGGCAGTGGGTCGGGGTCAAAGGAAAATTAAGCAAAGATTTAGGGGGGGGGGGGGGAATGCTTTCAGAACCGGAATTTTTGCCTATCTGGCACTCGTCAGGTTCGGCATGTGTCGGATAATAAATCTTTTACTGTAATTTGCTTACCACACTCGTGCAAACTACTGACGCAGCTGCGATAAACATAGATGTCACTAAAGCCGAAAGATCTGTCATGGCGGACACTCCAATACCCATGATGCAAAGGTTCAATGCTCCGCCCACAAAATGCCTGGAAATTTATTTTTATCATTTATACAAGTGGCAAAAAGTATTTTTAAAAAATGTCCTAGCTGTGGGTTGGACAGGCTGATTTTTTATCAAAGACCTAGGTTTTTTTATTTCAACGAAATGATATTTTTTTTTAAACTGTATACCTGACGATTACTTGAACGAAACGCCCTCTGTG
Source organism: Bathynomus jamesi (assembly GCA_023014485.1). Lineage (NCBI taxonomy): Eukaryota > Metazoa > Arthropoda > Malacostraca > Isopoda > Cirolanidae > Bathynomus > Bathynomus jamesi. The sequence continues at coordinate 636,296 of JAJOZX010002205.1, forward strand.
ACCGACTTTAGATTATCGGAATTAAAAGTAGCCTCCTTAGGAGTGATTACTATTAGCTTAACCAAAGTTACCTGATGATGAATGTTTAACCTCCTTCGAAACCGCAAAGGTCATATGGCGAAAGGGACCCACAGCTTTACGTAGGATCCAAACCACGGGTCGCTACATCATCTGAACGCAGAGGAGGGTCGCCCATCCAATTACTACCCACACCTAATGCTACTTAACTTTGTTGATTGAACGAGAAGCGATGTGTCCACTTCGAGGTGAACAAGGTACCGTTAAATTTTATTTACAACGTATGAAAAGTTATTTCAGATGTTATTTCAGCTTTATTATTCAGCGACATAGTTATTGCATGTAACTTTCCAAATATGACGCATGTTATCATATGAATTTTAGGCATATATAAAATTTGTACAAACTGTACGTGTTCAGATAAACATTAAGTAACAGTCATAATAGAAAACACAGTATTACGTAGGATGTTATTATTAATGCACATAAGCAGTGATTGCTAACTTTTTCTGGCTCAAGGCACCCCAGTGCCACCTGTTCTTCTTTCGCGATCTCCGACCTAGAGGATTTTCGTATCCCACTGTCTAACATGCAGTTATCTCCCACCCCATCTTCCTCAACACCACTTAACGTCAGACTGAGCCTGTACAATGTACAGCTTCCTTACTGACGTAATAAATGGCGATTTTTTTGTTTAATTTAAAATGTCCCTATCTTCAGTGACTTTTGCTGAATTTTTAATTACTTATTTTCGTCTATTTCATGAAATTCTGCGGCATCTCTAGGATGCACCTTTGGCACTCCCAAGCCAACTAAATCCACGTATGTGACTAGTCGAAAATGTTAAATTAACAAACAAATTAAAATGAAGCACCTAAAAACACCCTTCTTGGCGTTTCGGTCGGAAGGTCCTCCGAAAGACATATAGCCTTTATGGCTGCTCTCCGGAGTTAGGTAAAAGACTTCAACTCCAATTCCGCCCACCTTAAAATAGAGGAAACTGCTACTATGTAGGAAATTCCTTTCCGTTGAAACCTCTTCCGTAGATACGCGGGAAAAGACCTCATTTTGTTCTTGGCGATGATGGTGAAAAACTCGAACAGTAAAAGAATCAAAATGCTGAGCAGCACTCCAATGAGGAAGATTACCACACATCCGTCATGTTCGAATATCTCTCCCGCTAAACCTAAAATATAAACAAGTGTCGTTTATTATAGATCCTAACAAGATCAATAATGATCAATGAGGAGAGCCAGAAACTGACATAGAGCTCAGGCCAGTCTAATGCGGCCTATCGCGCTAACTCCTCCATTATTATTATTATTATTACAAGCATCAGTGGGAGTCGAACCCTCCAACGTCATTGTTACCTGTTGAGCTACGGGCGCTGGCTCTTAACGAGATTGGTGTGTGTGTGTGTGTGTGTGTGTGTGTGTGTGCAATCGGAACAACAGATCGCTACATCATTTGAACGTTGCAAAGGACAGTCACTCGTCCGATTACTTCCTACTTGACAGCATTCCCATTCCGATTCTCGATCCGAAAGTGGGAATGCTCGAAATGTGAATTCCATGTTTGAGAAAAAGAGTTTCCTTACTTAGGAAAAGGTATATAAAAAAAGGGTTCTGACAAAAGTTATATCTTCTGCGAAAAATCTAAAAACTGGGAATCCTACAATAGGAATTGATTGATGTCAGAAATTCCCACATTCAGATTTTTCATGTTTGGACGAAGTCTAAAATGATAACAACCAAGATTGGGAAGATATCCATCCGTCCAACTACGATCTAGAGGTACCTAATGTAGCTGAACTTGGCTAAACTAACAGGAAACAAGTACAACCCATGGCCAAAAATAGACAGCAGTACTCTCTACAAAATTTGAATCATATTAATAGGTCTTTGACGTCAAAGCATGCTACAAAATAAAGAAGAAAGACTTTTACAGTTCCTCTACCTCCACTCCATCATTAGGGTAAACATTAGGTTTTGATCAATATTTTTGGTACTTATTATTCGAGGTACGGTATGTTTAAATGCAGTGGCGGCTCGTCGGTAGGCACTGCGGAACTGCAGTACCCCTAAATTTTTTATTTACAATTGAAATAATCAAGAACAATATAAGGATGAGCTCACTGAATAACTTTTTCAATAACTTTTGAAACTTTTATTCATTGCTCAATGCTCATCCTTTTATTTCAGTAATTATTTCAACCCATTCTTAGAGACAGCACCCCTAGAATTTTTAGTCACGAGCCGCCACTGTTTAAATGGTTAACTTTAAACAACAAATAGTAAGGTTCACAAATGTATAAAAAATGTATGATAAAGTATGATAAAAAATTAACAGTATTCACGTAATTAAATTTCGGGACAAGGGGATACCCCCTCCCCCATCTAAACTAATTGGGTGATTAGCATCGTCGATAAACCACTCACCAAAGGATATACTCACCAAATAGACAAAGGGTGTTGACAAAAGGCGATGTCGTTGAACCACCGGAAGCAAGAACTTTAATCGCAATCGCTGACGCTGATTTCGGTGAAGTTTCTTCCACTGGTGCTCTTCTCTCCTTGACCAAATCGTCCCCCTCCTCGCTGAGACAAAAGGTCAGATAAATAAATTAGAGTGATAGACAGACGGATAGATAGATAGATAAGTGGAGGAATGAGAGATAAATAGAGAGATAATAGACGTATATTCAATGTTACACATGCAGTACAGTGCGTAAGTGGACACAAAACGACAAAGGAAGCTTTTCTTTTAGTTCGCGAATTATGTGGTGTACCACGAGTCGTAAAATGTCATAAAAATAACTAAAATTGTTTCAATTTTATGAATATTTTCTTTTAGTTGTGCTTCTATCTCAAATTTAAGTTCAGAAGTTTGTTTTCGTTTTGAAAAAAACTGTGGTCGTTTATTGGCTGTAACTATGGCTTGGCTCAATCAAGTCAAAACATTATCAACCTAGATACATATGCATATATTAATATTATTTCCCAGTGTTGACAAACATGTGTGTGTGTGTGTGTGTGTGTGTGTGTGTGTTGTGTAAAACATACTTTTGGACGTGATCCATTGTAAGGCTTCAGCACTCGTTGAAACTTAGGAAAAGTAGTATCCCTTGTTTTTAAATGATGCCAATCTCTCTCTCTCTCTCTCTCTCCTCTCTCTCTCTCTCTCTCTCTCTCGTGAAAAAATCTGAAGTTATGCACAACGGGAGAAGTAACGAAATGTATAATTATGAAATAAAGGAAAAAAATAAGCTAATTGGGTATAATAGGGTATAGTGTGGTATAATAGGTTAATGAGGTATAATTATTATCAGTATAACGCTTCTGAAACATCGAGAACGGTTTTAGATTTCGTACCAAGAAACGTTGCTAGAGGAAAAAAAGCTATTCTACCGGGTGATACATATTCTACTGGGTGGTCCAGGGTCTGCACAAGAATTAGTGATTGATATGTTATATTTGATAGTTTTGCACATTCTAATTGACCTATTTTATATTTTAGGAAGAAATCTAAATCATGCCAAATGTACTGAATGACAGCGAGAACCAGAGATTTATTGATCAGATACGAGCCAACGCATTCCGTGAAGCAATGGAAGTAGGAGTAACATTGTCAATCGGAAGTGGATTGCTGAAAGGTTGAAACGAAGTGAACGGTGGGTTACCTGAAATTGGGCATAAAGGTTACGATAACTGCTCTACTGAATTTAAGGAAGGACGACCAGAGAAACTGTCACAAGAGAGCAAAGCAATCGTTGATGCGAACAGTGGAAAACGGCGACGAAGCAATTCGAGCGTCGCCAGAGAGATATTGCAGAAGCGGGCAAAGCAAATTCAATACTATCGTGCTCGGAATTGCGTGAAACCTTTTCATATTCAACCAAAACCAATGAAAACAGTTTTGAACATCGAAGATCGAATGTGGTTCTATGATTAACTGGAGAATTGAGGGGAGAAAGATTGCCAGCCTGTGCACGATAGCGCTGAACAGTTTTGCTTCGTCGCCGTTCTCCACTGTTCGCATCAATGACTGCTTTGTTTTCTTGTGACAGTTTTTCCGGTCGTCCTTCCCTAATTTCTCCTGGTTTCTGGTAACCGACCGTTCACTTCGTCTCAACCTTTCAGCAATCCACTTTCGATTGATAAATGTTGCTCCTACTTCCATTGCTTTACGGAATGCGTTGGCTCGTATCCGATCAATAAATTTCTGGTTCTCGTTGACATTCAGTACATTTGGCATGGTTCAGATTTCTTCCTAAAATATAAAATAGATCATATTAGAATGTAAAACTATCAAATATAACATCAATCACTATTTCTTCTATAGACTACTGGACAAAGGTTATGCACCACCCAGTATATCAAGTTCAGATATTTCGTTAATTAGACTACATTTAGAACTTGGTCCAATTCCTTTCCTGGTTTTTATTGAAATTTCGTGTGAGATATAAATAGGTTAGAAAATTGTTACGAGACACAGAACTAATTTAGTAAATAGATAGATAGATAGATAGGCGTTGTTTTTGCGAATTAATCAATAAGATAAACTATCTTGGGTATAACTTTTTCTAACCACTCAAAGGGATCCGCTGTATACTGCTGTTGGATCTTGAGAAGAAAACCTTGGAATTATTTTTTCAGGGGAACTGGGAATTCTTCAGAGTTATTTCCCTTTATTTCGAAAAAAGTTTTTTTTTTTAAATATTATAAGTGAAATGTAGGTTTATGACCATTGTCGTATTGTATGCTCTCTCTCTCTCTCTCTTCTCTCTCTCTCTCTCTCTCTCTCTCTCTCTCTCTCTCTCTCTCGTTTTGTATATGGTCTAACGAACTTGTAGTTCACTAGCCCCCGTCTCTTAGCTGTATTTTAGGCTTAAGTGAATAAAAACTATAGGATGACATTCATTTTTCAATCTCCCCTTCGCCATTTAAGTGTTAGTAGGCCCTCCAAGTGTAAATGGTAAGACAGATATAGCACCAAAATAAGTAGATTCATTAATGAAGCACAGAAAAAAGCAAAGATTTTATCTTATTTTATGAAAGCAGAGTATCCTTGAAATAGAAGCAAACGATAAAAGTAGAAGTAATAATCAGCCGGAAAGGCCAGAATTTCTGGCCCAGCGCTAAGGCCAAACTAATGCGGTTCATTCCGCTAACTCCCAGATTATTATCACCAACACCATCGAGAAACGAAACCCCGACCTCAGCGTCTTCGTTTCGCTTACAGGGAAATGGTATTACCCACTGGGGTACGAACGCTGGCTTAAAAATAGACGTAACGGTCGTATATAAAAAAAGTCGTTCTTACAAATAGACCTACGTTTGATAGGCTCGGCTTCATGTGGCAGACAGAAGCATGCGTTGGCAGGTGATAGAAAATAAACACTGAATTTGACTCATGCATGTTTGACGGAAAGTGTTCATGCATAAGCACGGTGTGCATTTCAACTTATACATAATTTAGGTCAAGACCAAGAGGTATTTTGTAATTTGTTTTACGTATATATTTTTAATACTCTCTCTCTCTCTCTCTCTCTCTCTATCTATCTGATTTGTTTACTCTCAGTTCATAAACAATAAATTTGTTTCTCGTTATCGCACCTAACATGAAACAAAGAACAAATACTCAACCGAATGCCTACGTTGGCTCACGAACTGTACTTAAATAAATAAACAAATGAATTCACTAAATTAAAATAAAAAAAAGTTAATAAATAAATAAATACAGAATAAATAGGAGGAGATTGTAGACACCAATAGACGAGAGAAGTACTCTAGAGGAAAAGTTAGCTGATCTTTTTCCGTGTCTCATCTACTTTGTGAGTAGTCCAGCATGTCCTCAAATATACACTTCTCTCCCTATACATACATACTGTACATCTTACACACTACACAATATTTTCAAAATAAATAAAAAAAACAAATAACGTCGACTTCAAGAGCCTTGGAGTCCCCCCGGGCAGGAGGCCATAAATGTCCCCACTTCTGGATTCCCCGCTGCCAATACCGAGAATGTAGACCCCGGCAGCGGGGGTGCAGCGGGGATGGTTCTGCTACCGTCTATTCGAGATGTTCTGGGCCTTTGCCTGATTCACTTTCATAAACTTCCTCAAATTTCCAATTTATTGAACACCACCTCTCCTCTTCTAAACCCCACCTTTTTTTCCTCACTGAAACTCGGGTGTCTGGGACGACTGATAGCAACCCCTTTTCAGTACCCTCCTACTTTCTTTATACTCAATTTCAATCCAAAAGTGGATGTTGCATATACGTACGAAAACGACCTAACTTGCTGTTGTATTCCCGAACTTGAATCCTCTGAATTTTATATCGTAGAATATTGTAGAATATCGTAGAAATGATTCTAGAATAGGTTTCACAGCCTGTAGATCTAGCTCTGGATTTTTGTCGTGTGGTCATATAATAGGTCCTGTGCACTCCAGTGTGCATCCAGAAGTTTCTCGAACGCTATTATCTCTGGTGCATTGACGATATGCTCTGGTATACTGTTCCAAATGTCAACAACTCTTTGCGTGAACAAATTTATTTCGTGAGGCTCTTTCCTTGTACATCTTTCCTTGTATATCTTTATATCCTCTGACTATGTCTTACTTGCCAATCTCAAACTAAATATATCTGCGCTACCTTTCTCCTAATTCTAGTGACTATCCAGAACTCTTTGACTAGCTCACTTCCATGGTGGAACATATTCTATCCCACTCTCCTTTTGCTGAAATCTCCATTTTAAGCGTCAATGTTCACCACCACCTTTGATTTTCCTCCCATTTCACTGACATTCCTGTGAACTAGCTTACAACTTCTCTATCCTGAATGATCTTCAGCAATTGTGCAGCACCCCACTCGTATCCCCGATCGCTTTGGAGATAGGCCCAACATTCTGGATTTATTTCTCACCACTCATCCTTCATCTTACTCTGTCAAACTTTTCTGCTTTGGTTTCTTGGCTTTCTAAAGTTTTTTAATCTATCTTAAATAGGACGATTCTTAAACACCTCTCTTCTCACAATCTTCTTTCAGAACTTCAATATGAGTTCCACAAGGGACACTCTACTAGCGATCTTCTTGCATATCTCTCTTACTTTTGGTCATCCTCCTTTCGGGATTTCGGTGAAACTTTTGCTATTGCGCTCGACATATAATAACGCTTTTGATAGAGTTTAGCACAAATCCTATCCTTAATTTCCTAACTGCCATCCTTCGGTTTTTATCCTTCTGTCTGTGCCTTCATCTCTGATTTCCTTTCTGGCCGATGTATAGCTACGGTTGTAGATGGCCACTGTTCTCCTAAAACTATTAATAAGGGTGTTCCTCATTGCTCTGTCCTGTCACCCACTCTTTTCCTTTTATTTATCAATGATCTATTAAATCGCACTTCCTGTCCTATGCACTCCTATGCTATGCCGATGCTTCCACACTTCACTTCTCTACCCGCTTCACAAAGCGTCCCTCTCAACAGTCACTCCATCATTCGCAGAGGACGGCTGATCTTTCTACTATCTCTGACTGGGACAGAGAAAATCTTGTTGCTCTCAATGCCTCAGAAACTCAGTTTTTTCATCTGTCTACTCATCACAATCTTCCCCACGACTATCCCCTTATCTTCAACGATACATAACTCAATTCTTTCTCTTCTCTTAAAATTGTTGGTGTTTTCTTTTCTCGTGGTCTTTCCTGGAAAGATCACATATACTCTCTTTCCAAAACAGTTTCTAAGAGGTTAGGTGTGTTGCACCGGCTGTGCGGTTTCTTTACCCCAACTCAGTTGGGGTGTATAGAGTACGCTTCTCATGTGCAGGGTAGCTCAACCCACACAGCTCTACTTGATCGGGTGGAATCAAATGCTTTTCGTCTCATCAATTCCACACCTCTTACTGACTGTTTTCGGATCTTTTCCGTTCTACCCCAGCAACAATTTCTAGTGTAGTTTTACTTGCTGAATTCAATAATATATATTTTATTTTGGAGAAAGTATTCGTGCTTTAATTAGTTATGGTTATAATTATTAATTTTTTCTCTCTTTTGTAGATATTGTTATGGATGATAAATGGAATTTCATAAACATAGTTAAGGAAATAACGTTCTACCCCAGCCTTCTTTAGTTAACTTATAAGGCTAACTAACGAAAATATCACGACCTAACCTAACCAATCGTCAAGGACGTACAGTTGATTTAGTTAAACAAAGGAACAAGAGACATTGGGGAACATCTAGAAATATGATAGATTCTTATTTATGTGAATTTCTGTGGAGGAGAAGACAAAAAGGAAAGGATATTTTTATTGAAATCTTAAATGCAATCTCTACTTTTAAATAAAATAAACGGACTATAACTCTTTTGTTATTAATTTCTCCAAAATAAGATATATATATATTATTGAATTCAGCAAGTAAAACTACAGTTGCCTCACTCTCTCTTCACTATCGCTATTATAACGGACATTGCTCTTCTGAACTCTCTAACTGTATGCCTTCTCCTTTAAGGAGAGCACGCAATACCAGACTTTCTATACATTCTCATTCTGTCCAATTCTCTAACGCAAAGGTTAATCAGTATTTTCACTCTTTCAGCTATTCAACCGGTCAACTCTGGGGCAATCTCCTTCAAACCATCTTTCCCCCTGTATATAACCTCCAATCTTTCAAACGCAGAGTGTCTAGATATCTCTAAAATCTTGGACCTTGATTTTGGCTCTCTTCTTCTTCCATGAGGAGGGGGGGGGGGTCGTTTTTGCCGACGTTTGCCCTTGGCCAATCCTTCCTGCATAAAAAAATTACTGACATTAAATCCTTTCATTGATAACTGAAGAGAAGGGTTAATATAAACAAGCGACAGGCTGTAATGCATGTTTATTTCATGAATCCATATATTATTCGGAGAAATAAAGGTAAAATTCCCCTTAAAAGTGGGAAAGGAGTAAAAAATCCCCCTTGAAGGATTCTCAGTGATATGTCGAATATCTTTGTTTTAAAAAAAACACTTCAAACAACGATAAAAATGGGAGGAAAATTTTAAAATTCTGATAAGAATTTTGAAATTTCCCCTCCCATTTTATCTTATCATTATTATTATTATTATTATTATTAGTAGTAGTAGTAGTAGTAGTAGTAGTAATAGTGCAAAGAGTACCTGTGATAGGAAAGTGTTTTGCTTACACTTAACCCCAACGAAATGAGAAGTACGCCAGTCATAACAAGATAATCTAAGGCTCCGAATTCTTTCTCCACAAACGGATTCTAAAATATATATATATATATATATATATATATATATCCTCAAGTTGTTAATTTATTATATATGACCAAGGAAATTGTTTCATGAATGAATATAGTTCATATTCCATAACACACCAGCATTACAAATTTTTTTTCCTTACCTCTCTATACAGGTATTTTACCTCAGTAATATTCGATTTTGATATTATTTCGTGGTCGCTTTGAATCCAAGATGGAAGCGTCATCGTATTTAAATTTTATTATCAATAATAATAAATTTAAGGTTTTTTCGTATTGAATGCGAGAATGATCTGAAACTATATATATATATATATATATATATATATATATATTATATAATATATATATATATATATATATATATATATATATAAAAAAATTATATATATATATATATATATATATATATATATATATATATATATATAATTATATATATATATATATATATATATATAATATAAATAAATAAATTAAAATAAAATTATCATTATATATATATATATATTATATATATATATATATAATGGACATTTTAGACAAAATGTTAATATAATCAATGATAACCTGTTTTAACGCACTTTTTTTTAAAGATATTAAATCTGTGATGTAAATTTTAATGGAAGTATTAAAAATCCTCATAAATTATTTCAAAATATTTACATATCTTAGATATATAAAAATATAAAAATTAATGTAATTTTTTTTTTCAGACATTTATTTCACTTAACTATATTATAACAACGGATCAGGTTTTACACGGCTTTTTCTACATACGTTAATCCGTTCTCTACACTCTCTTATTCCCTTCTGCACGATCTACGCACTGCCACATTCTACCACATCTCCTTCAGAAGAACCACTACATACACACACACACCTGTCAATTGGTCTAACTGTGGAGTGGGGAGAAAGTAATGGAGTTTTTTTATGAATTTTAGTTTAATAGTATATTTTCTTTTCTTTTTAAATGGCTTGCCAATTTTGCTCTTTCTGTGTGTGTGTGTGTGTGTGTGTGTGTGTGTGTGTGTGTGTGAGACAGTGTGTTTTAACTGTCATTAACATCCAACTGTACTACCTCGTGTTAATAATTATAGCAGTGATACTTTTAAATAGTCAACACATGACATATATATATATATATATATATATATATATATATATATATATATATATATATATGCGTGTGTTTAGTAATTCTTGAACTTAATAAGAAAGATTATGATTCATATTCACCCCCAAAGTCAAGAATGTTTATAAATGCCTTGTTACGTCAGATGACCAATGACGAACCCCGCATACATTTAGTGACTAATTTTTTAGTCCCTGTTGAACACGTCTCGCGTTAGCCAGCAATGACCATCAGCTTTCAAATAAATGAGGCTTGTTGCCAATAAACAGATCAGCGATATAATCTTTATAATTTTTCGCTGATAGTCTTATATTTGGTATAAGAGTGTATGTATATCTATGTATAGGCAACGTTATAATGAAAAATGTATGATAATGATGATGATAATGGTGACTATAATGATGATTATAGTCATAATGACGTTTATAATAATGATTATAGTGATAATGACGTTTATAATGATGATTATAATGGTAATTCTTATTGGCAGAAGCATATATTCCATTTGTTATGAAGTCGAGATAAACTAATCCACACCAACGTTTTGACATAATATATCTCGACTTTTGGGAGCCAACGGTGCAATATGCAATATTATTAAGGTTAATTATCGTAAATAATAATAATAATAATAATAATAAATATATATATATATATATATATATATATAGTATTGGAATATTTTATAACATTATTGATTTTTTGTGCAAGCAGACAGAGGCATTTATTTATATCATGAACACCTGGTCAGTGGTCATAAATGTCTGTTGTTTAAAGCTGCCACGA
>JAJOZX010002205.1:652500-680000 GCA_023014485.1 Bathynomus jamesi
GGACTCGTAATTATGCCTATTACATAATTTCCTTTTGAATAAGTAAAAGGAAATAGTTGCCAAAAAAAAAAAAGGAGAAAATCTCTGTACCCATCTGTATTAAGCACATAAATACAAACTAATCATATGACTTAGTCTTTAAGCATTGTTTAACTTGCTTACACTGTGTCATTTCGTTAAATTTCATTGTAATAATTTCAAAAAAGGGTTGTTCTCACGGAACTATATCCATATGGTCAATGGAACATAACACTGCACCCATAAAAAGCTAACCTAACCTAGCGTAATATAGCTTAATCTAACCCACAACAGCTTGTCGATTTTATCTGACGTCGATCAGGTGTCATTAGCTCTGTTCTTATCGTACTAAAAAGTACACATTGCGTATAAGCCTAGTGGGTCTTAATCTAAACCTACAGTAGGTATTTTTTTATGGAGCTGTTGAACCTCCTTCGCAACATCTAAAGTCATATGACGGAGGGGGACCTACAACTTTATGTGGGACCCGAATCACGGGTCGCTACATAATCTGGAAGTAGAGGGCTGTTTCTCATCCAACTATTACGAAGACCCTGATGTCGCTTAACTTCACTGATCGACTGGAGGCGGTGTTACGATGTTATAACATCAGCCACGACGTAGCCCGCTTACAGTATGTCTTTCGTTAATTTGTACGAATGAAAGGGCAATTTCATACCATGTTTGTAGTTGCCATATAAAACAAAAGTCTTAAGATAAGTCTTAAGATAAGATTCCGTTACAATTCTGATTATTTTAGTTTTGAATTAAACCACTAAAACCCCACTTAAAAAAAGACTAAAACACCCTTTTTTGAAAAGGTATTTACGAGCAAGTCAATTCTTTCATCTTTATTTTTTCACTTCCATACATCGAGTGCCAGAGATTGAAAATGGTTATATAAGCAATCTTTTATGAGTAACAGTGCCTGTACTATATGGAGAACCTCAATAAAAATACCCCTGACCTTTCTCCTCCGATTCCTCTGATCATTTCTGGACAGATCTTGCGGTGCCCCCGCAGGAGGATACAAATCTGGGTCCTCGAGGATTCTCCTTTTAGCCACGGTGAGCTTTGTAGCGAAATGAACCATTTCAAAACAGAGAGCCTGGGCGGTCAACACGGGACCAGTGGAGGTCAATCCCGACCTCAACAGGTCCTCCATGCGGAGTAAGGTCAACTCGTGCCTCTGATGGGCTTCAACAATGGGCAGATAGGGATCATGCCTCAACAGCTCCGTCTCACTTACCGCAGGTTGAGATTTGCTCCGACTCACAGGCTAGTTGTCAGAGAAAGAGTTCATTATTACTTAAGAGCAGTTATCAGGGGAAAGGGTGTTCGATAAGGGCATGTATCCTATATGACTTATATTTTTCCTAAGCTCTAAACATTTGTAAAAGGGGTACAGTCTGGAAAGAAAGAGAAACATCTTTCAAATAGCAAACAACGGAATGGAAGTTATCTGTTAACACTTTTGCACTCATAACGGGCACTTGTGACGTCAATGACAACCTAAAATCTCAAAAATGACGTCTCTTTTTGCACCAATTTGTATAAATTTAAAAAAATGCTGTGAAGCAACTACTATCCTATATTATGCCAACCACCTCATCAACGTAAAAGTGATATATAGGAAACCTGTCTAAATCCTTCCGGTGGGGCAACTGGTTGCTGTTTTCGTTGCTGTTGACTCGACCGGTGTTGCTGTTGCTGCCCCTGCTGTTGGTGATGTCTGCTACTACTCGAGCCCACCCTGTGTTGTTTACCCGTGCCGACGCTTTCGGAGGAAGGAAGGTTATGCCCTCCCTTGAGTTTCGCATTCTTACTTGGGATCTGCCCTTGATTGCTTTGCGCGTTCACTTTATTTTCTTTGGGTTCTGGTTTCGGTAATACAAACTTCCCCACGACCGGATCAAAGTTGTCTGATATTCCGTCGCTGGTTAAGAACACGATGTCTCCCGGTTCGCAGAAGGTCATGGAGCAGGTGAGGTTGTTGAGCTCCGGGTTCAATCCATCTACGGGACCGAGTGCCCCCAAGGCGTCTCTCATATCCCGCATACTGTAAATGTCGTGCGATCCTGAAATTATTTTATTTAAACTTTATTTTATATTCATATTAAAGTTTATATTTATTTACATTTATTTAATTATACAGGGTGTCTATAAAGTCCAGTATCATACAAATAAAACATGATGTAGTCAATAAACTTTACCCATGATGCTGCATGGACTTATAGCCACTCTATATTTATATAAATATTGACAAGTTATTTAATCTTTTCAAACTGCATTATCTATTTTGTATATATATTTTTTCCCTATTTTATGCCTTTATAATTTTTATATTTATAATAATTACTAATTAATTATATACAGACTTAAATAGTATTACTAATAATATAGTAAAAAGACGATAAATCTCGAAAAAGAGACACATGGAAACTCGAGTAATAGCCAACAATGAATTCAATGACGTAATCTCGTTCGCTTATTTATAATTCCATAAATATCGATGGAAATATCAATAATTTAGCAGCGATTTGATGGAAGGCAAACTCATCGACAAGCTTTTAATGGGGTTCACAGGTGGAGAAGCCCCATGTTAGGAAGACCCAGTTAGTTCAAATTAGGTTGGATTAAGTTAGGCTAGTCTTGTTTTGTTTGGGGTTAACGTCTTTCTCTCGACATACACAACTCCGACGTGTCGAGGTTTTGGTTTTCGCCTTGTGGTGTTTTGTTGACAAGACTGCTCCGTCTCTAAATCACTGACGAGTATTGGTCATGTTATTCACATATTTAATTATATTTATATATTACATATTCTGCAACATATATTATACATATGCCCGGTTAAGCATAGGCTAGGTTGTGTTTAGTGAAAGAACTCTGAGACCATCGATCGGATTTCCAATTTTTGAACAGTCGGAGCCATTTCCCGTCGAGAAAATGGATACAGGTCCGTCTCGTTAATGTTTACATGATCTTCAATGTCAAACACTTTGCTCTCTTGACAATTATTCGTCCAACGAAAGGTCATATTATTATTATTATTATTATTATTATTTCCACAATGGTATTTCTTTAATATTTCTCAGAACCGAGAAACTATTGAAGACTTCCCTGCTGAGATGTGACACAACACTCAAAGAAAACATTGTTTCTTAACGTTAAATAAGTATCAAGATTAATACCGTACGATTTCAAGCCAAAATAAATTGATACAAACTTTTCCCTTCTCTGATTCCCCTATCTGCCCTTCATAAAGGGTCTTAACCTAACAACAACACTTCTCCACTTTGCCTTGAGTATCCGTATTTCGGGGTTGTTTACCATCCTTCGTAACACCAAAGATCATATGACGGAGGGGACCTAAAGCTTAACGTAGGATCCAAACCACGGGTTGCTACATCATCTGACTGCAGAACAGTCACCCACCTAACTACGACTTTGCCTTGAAACGTTATTAGTCGTTCAATCCATTTAAATAGTGAATTCCTTGTCAGTTTTCTTCACTTGAATACATCAATATCACAGCACAATCGAATAATAAATACCAATGTTACACAATTTAACGATTAAAACCAATAAAAAAGCTAACAATTTAGACCAACCAACCATCCTCCATTCAACCTAATGAATGGAAACCCACCTTGGGTAATTTCCCTGACACCGTGCTTCTGCGAATAAACGTAAGCGAGAGAATCTCCTACGTTGCAGACGCAGACCACGAAATTGTCGGAACCGAGCATCGGAGCGACGATAGACACCGTCAGTGTCGTAAGCATTCCTTGCTCCTGAAGGATCAGGTTGTGCGCCGAGTGGAACGAACGCAGTAGAGCCACAAACAGATCCTGCAAATAAGCCAAAGTACAATGTTATGATACAGTTAAGTACGAAACTGTATCGTATAATTTTTTAATCACTTAACAAATGTAAAGTTAGAGTAACGCATTTTCAATGCGGTTAAAAGCTAAGTATGAAGTGAAGCAAGGGTGTCGTATCGTATATATATATATATTTACAATATCATACTATTCGATAAAGTTCCAGTTTCTCAATGCATGATGGTTGCTATGAATTTTTTATTGGCAGCCCTGATTTGCATCTGGTCAATATTAATCCATCAATTAAAGGTGTATGTTATATGAACATAAATATACTTTTGTTATTAGATAATTTCACAAAAAGTCAATACTTTAACATCGTCAAAGAATTCTATGCTTTCTTTGAAATTAACATCAAGAAAGTACTAACATGAAATTACAGTGGCTTAACCTACTGAAGTGGTATCTTATGATTTAATACATATACCAAAATGATATTTCAACATTCAACTAAATACCAGTGGTGTGTGTTTTAGGGGTGGAGGGAGGGGTGTTTAACCTCCTTCGTAACGACAAAGGTTATGCAACGGAGGGGACCTACAGCTTTATGTTGGATCTGAACCAAGAGTCGCTACATCATCTGGACGCACAGGACTGGTCCTCATTGTCTCGACCTACCGTAGTGGTACTAGGAGGTATAATGCCAGGTGAGAAGAGTGCCGTGTTGATATGGCTGAGGCACCCGTGAATGGCGCATTTGGCCGCAAGACTCGCCTCTTCACCCCAATTGACGCCGTCGGCGAGGGCCAAAACGGCGTTGTTCTCCCTCGCGATCACGCCAAAGGCGTCGGCGATGGGATTGCCTTCAAAAGAAGAACGAGAGGATTACTTAGCCGCACCCGGAACATATTCCGGTTCCATCTAGCGGAACAAAGGATGAAGGCGAAAGGAAACAAAAAGGTATAGAAGACAAAAAAAGAACGAAGGGGAAAATAGATCATTTTAATGTCTCATTAAACATTATACGTGTGTATGAAATTCTTATTACTGATGTTAATAACAGAACTCATTTCAACACTGTGCGAAAAAGAAACTGCGTCCTCGAAATGGGTCAGGTAAAACGTGAATGATGACACGATGAGTGCTTCATCGGCGCTTCAGCTGCCGAGGTCATATCGCGCCGAAACTAGAAGTATTAATGAAAGTAGAGAAAACCTACGTTACCATTTTATTAAATTCTATTTCACAATGGCAAGTAAAAGGGAACGCACAAGACCCATAATTTTCTCCCATACACAGCGGGAATGGGATGAGTCATGAGTTTCGAGTCATTTGAGTCCGAACATTACTGAAGTGTGAGACCCGTTCAACTCAACTGAACCCGAGACGGCGGATCGAACCCGGGAGGCCGGGACCCTTACATACGGCGTCAAATCCTTATAACAGGATGAAAAAAATTCTCCGGAACCCAAATTAATCGTAACAGATTACTTTGTCAGCGGCCGCGCCACAGAATCTAAGAACAAAAACGTTATAACACTACTGATATGAAATGGGTATGCATAGCAATACCCGCATACCCCTTAATCTTAAACTTACGCCTCTTAATTTTATAGATTCAACTCCGAACCTAACGTGGGTGTACGTGACCTTACCCGCCCTTTCGTGGGTGATTGGATGCCGCTCGTAGAGTGTAGTGGAAAGTCCGAAAGCCCTATCGTGGGGTCTGTTCCAGTTGAGGATCCCCGCGACCTCCTCCGTCTCGCTCCTCTTCAAGTCAGGATCAGGAGCTGAAACGGAACACACCAGTCTATAAGGACACGATAAGATCTACGCTCAAAAATATTCCACTTAATAGAATTAAACCAAATACTAACAGTAATCTCCAATAAGTTATTAATAGCTACAGTTAACCATTCATAACTAAACAGTTACAAAATACAAAACATTAAAGATTGAAATTGGTCAATAACGGCTGACTAAAATCAGCATAGAGGAACTACACCAAAGTCAAAAAAGATTATTAAACACCACAAATCAGATCACCTATTATTATTATTATTATTATTAATACAAACGTTAATCCTATTTTATACAGTTTACAGACCATTAATGGTTTAGTAATATATGCAAGAGGCTATATACATTTCCGGAAAAACGTTTTATATATATATATATATATATAAAAACTAGCATAACAGGGTGTATCTTAAGTGACCTAAAACTATTTTAACTAGTAACTGACAATACGTAGAACTTTAAACTGCGCATGTAACAAACCTTCTGAGAAAACTAGTTGCACCAATGAATGTTATATTAATTTTTACCAGGAAATGCCGGGAAGGCAAGTTATAGGAACCTAAACACAAATTAATCCCTTACTAAAAAAATTGTTTTAGTAATAAATGGCTCTAATAAGCTTTAATTATATATTCTAGGCACTAAATTATAACGCTTTTAAAGCATTTTACTGTGTTAAATTTAAATTTTAGCGTTAATGCTAAAAAAAAAAGGAAAAAAGTTTCCAATAACATTTTTACGTTATTTCTAAAGTGACCCATGAAGAATTATCTATTTTGAAGTTAAAATAAAAACTTCTTTTTTTTTTTCCACAAACCACAAAATAAATAAATATCTATTTCTGCCCTTTTAAAAACAACATTACAACATCTGGTTTTATTTACAAAAATTAGCCACACACACGCACACACACACACTATTAAAACAATATATATATATATATATATATATATATATATATATATATATATACACAGACAGACACTGAACACATAAGATATATGAAAATCGTTATTACAAAGATAAAATGATTATTTAGAGAGGAATATAATAGTTAACAAGCCTGTTTAAAAGGGTTAATGTACCTTCGAATTGCCGACCATGCGACACTAGCTAGATTTACTGATTAAATTTAGACAAACACGGTACGACTATTCGAGTACTAATTTGAAAAGCCATTTAACAAATACTAAATAAGTTTTAAAGTTTCTAAAGTAGGCCCCATTTACTCTTTAGAGTTATGGGTTAATACCCAAGATAAATTATTCTTAATTCAAGTTTAAAGCGGCACTCAGAAAAGGTTTTTGTGTGTGTGTGTGTGTGTGTGTGTGTGTGTGTGTGTGTGTGTGTGTGTGTGTAATCTTAACAACTATATATATATATATATATATATATATAATATATATATCAACGTTACGCAGAATTTGGTTACACAGTGCCACAATGAATCCCATCTTCAAAAGTTTATCTTTAACACACACGAGGCCCTAATTTAACAAATTTAGCCTTCTCTGAAAAATGTAGTAGTTTCCTTAATAGCTTTTTAACATCTTAACAGTAAAACTTATCTAAAAGAGGCAATTTCAAAAGGAAAAAAAACAATTAGCTTTTTCTTTCTTGCTTCTTCTTTTGCGAAGAACATGCAACAACTTCATAACATTTATGAACATAAATTCGTTTAACATAACGGCAAATTTTAGAACATTTTTGGTGTCATAAAATTTAACAATAATTAAAAGAGGGACTACAACGAAATTTCTGTAGCTACAGTATTAAAAAAAAAAAAAAAAACGCAGATAAATTCACATGCGTGGATGCTTAAGTAGGTTCAAACATGGCTTCGGATAGGTCAGTCAATCTGAAAGTCTCGTTCTGATTGGCTGAAAGGAATGCATGCCATTAATTAGAAAGTGTGACGTCACCAAGAAAGAAAATATTCGGTGGTTGTAAGAAAAGACGTGCAGAGAATGGCTTCGAAAGCGGTCTTATTAAGAAAAAAATGCCTAGATTTTGGACATGGGTCTACCGTCTATACACCTATATTTAAGAGTGTACTGTACAGGCCTATATATATAATTATATATATATATCCTTCCACAGCTTTGCAGCCTTATATATAGGCCTGCTCTATAAAGAGGTGTACAATGGCTTGGATAACAAAACAAAGGTTCTGTACAGGGCCTATACAGACAATTTGGCAAAGTCATTTCCAGATTTACTAGTAAAATTTAATAATATTTTACTCTGTAACAGTGTTTCAATACTATTTTGAAGTTCAAACTTTAAATAATGAGAAATAATAATGTACTTTGAAAAGAATCTATTACGGGTGTTTGTATAAAACAGGTTAAATCAAGACATTATTCCTAATTTAACTGCAAGACTGATTAAAGCAACAAAATCTTTAGAAATTACGGTAGATAGTTTCGGAGAAAAGTTTCCTTAAAATACAATTTCTAAAAACCATAAAAAAATTACTAATTAGTAATAATCTCTATTTCTTTGGCTATTTTATTTCCTGTTTGGTGACAGTAGTAAAATTTCAAAAACCAAACCAAATCATTGCAGATCAGTTACTGATACTCTTTAAAAATTTTTTGCTGAAATTATAAATAATTCCCAAAGTACTACGAAGCATTTTCTTATTATTTTGGGTATATAATATATATGGCATTTCTAGGGTATTAATCATCAGTGGAGAATAAAGAATTGAATATATTTTTTATAAAAATTTTTTGACTGCTTAACACGGAAGGTATTTAAAAAATGCCAACCAAGTAAGTTTGCTTAAGGACAGAATAAAAGCTAGGACCCCTCTTTTTAAATAACTAAAAGGAACACATATTTACTGGATAGCTTTCCTATTAAACATAATAATAATAATGTTTAAAAAATTCTGAATTTTCAAAGTTTTTCAAACTTTATAAAGATTCAAAGTACAAAAATTATTTCGATTTCAAAAAAAAATTTGTAAATATTTCAATTTGAAAATGACCATTAAAATTCAAAATATAAAAAAACTGGAAATTTCTTTTGAAGAAGAAGGGAAATGTCTCCGTTCAAGCTACACTCTCAAACATTAAAAAGGATAAAAAGAAGGACTAACTTAAATGTATAAACTAAATAAAATAAAACTAAATCAGAACTTAAAAATCTTGTTTCGTGTTAAAAAAATTAAAAAAGAAAGACATTTGAAGAACCTAACTTCTTCATTCATCTTATTTGGAATTCAAAATTAACCTTTCTGACATCAGTTTCATTCCCCACCCCCCATCCCCACCCAAAATTCTATAATGAATTTCCTGAACCTGCATCATGTTGCTGCCGAAAGTCATCATCTCCACTTCCGAGTTTATTTCCTCTTTCATCAAAGTTTCTTACAAACAAACCGGAAGTGGAAATGTAACGACAGGAAATAAAAATAAAATTGTCAAGAGTAAAGTAAATTTAGTTTCAATAAATAAGTAAGTAAGAAATGTTGCAGAGGGTAAGTGAGATATTCAATGAAATACGTAACTAAGTATCGTTCATTACGCATACCCACCCACCCACGTGACATCTTAATGGTTTCTCTTTTGGGTATTACCAAAACAACTTGACTCACTTTCCCTTCCCAACAGCCAGTGACTAATTCAAGCATTCCATTCACGTTACAATCGAAGGATGAATGATGTGGTAGAGAGCGTGTGGTAAGGAGGAAGGTAGGGCACGAGCACAATTATTATTATTATTATTATTATGGGCAGCAAGATACCCAGACTGAGGAGAGGAGGGTATAAAGTACCCGAATAAACTGACCTGCCAAGGCGCTACCCTCAACTAACTCAAGCGTGAGAAACTTAGCCTCGTGGTTAGACAAGGCACCGCCCCATGTGTTATCGATGCCCCTGTGGTTATGATGAAGGTTCGAAATGAAGTTAAAGTTACTGCCCTGCACACCGCCGCTGTGTGAGTGTTCCTGTAGAAGTAGAAGGTTACGAGGGGTGACAGGGGCGCTTTGTACGTCGGTGACGTCATTGAAGTTGCCGTTCGTCCTGGGGGTTAAGGGCTCGCTGCGGGGCTTCGAGGAGGGGGAGTTCAGGAGAGGATTGAAGTTCATGTCCATGGTGGTGGTGGTGGTTAGGGGCTCTTTATGAGGGGAGGAGGAGTAATCGAACACATCATCCACCACCCCCTCCAGACTCCCCAGACTCCCCCCGCAGGAATTCCTTGGGGTGGGAACCCTGGGAGGCGAGGAGCAGAAGAGATTGTCGCAGCTTCGCGTCTCCATAGAGTCGGAGGCGAGGAGCTTTTTGCCCCTCCTGCCCCCTGGGGCCACAGTCAGCCCATAATTGAGGGGCCCATCCCCGAACCTGAGGAAGGCATTTGAAGGGGTGTTGGAGGGGTGAGGGGAGAGGGGAGAAGGGGCCTCACCCCTCCACGAGGGGACCTCGCGATCGAGAGAATCGTCGCTGTCCTCTCCGTCACCAGGTGAATGCGTGCCATTGCAAACAGAGGACCCATTCAGCGTATCCACAGCCGGGTCAGCGGGGTCAGCGGGGTTGACCCGGTCCCTGGGGTTACGGAAGTAGGCGGCAATGTCGCCGAAAGGGCTCTTACGTGGGGGAGGCCTCTGACACGTGACGTAGGCGTTGGGTTGGTCGTCGGGTAGTGCGTCCTCTGCGTCGATGAAGTCCACATCCGGTTCCAACGTATCGAGGACCGGTCGGGTCCGGTTTACTGCCGCCAGGCCACCCCCGGGCCCCGTGAAGGCTGAGAACGCCCTACGGCGGAGCCTGATGAGGGGCCGAGGGGGAAGTTCCTCTACGGAACGCCCGTAAATGATAGTTGGCTGGGCGCATCTTCCTTCCCTGGGGACGAAAACAAAAAATTAGCACCACACATCGATCTACGGGACAAGTCGGGACACGCAACAAAACAGAGCGGGAGAAAAAAGATAAGACCCGCTAACAGACAGCCAAGGAACGAATGGAACAGACCTACGTCATCGTACCAATATTCGCGTCGCAATTACGTACGTGAATACGAATATTTTACCTACGCATCATCACCTTGCAAAACTTTTCATAAACATTTAAAGTACCGAAGGTCCCTTCCTCATCGTAAAAAAAAAGCATTTACCTCTTCGGGAAACCTCAATACTTTATAAAATTCAAATTTAAGACTTAAAAAATACATTTTAGAAGTGCATTCTCAATTCAGCACTTAAAATACACTTACGAAAGTGCCCTTAAGAGGCATTTCTTAATTTATTGAAATTTTGGTATTCCCACCAATCTTTCACTGTTAGGTGGGGCAATGTACTATCCGAGTGTTTTGGCTCCTCTTGCGGGGTGAGACAAGGCTCCTTGCTCTCCCCTATGCTGTTTAATGTGTATATTGACGGATTAATTGCTTCACTTAATGAGGCAACAGTAGGATGTTGTATAGATAACACAAGGATAAATAACTTAGTTTATGCCGATGATATGGTGTTAATAAGTCCCTCTGTTAAAGGTCTGGATCGGCTACTAAATGTCTGCGAAGTGTATTCGCAGAAACATATTCTTTTTAATGTTACAAAAACTAAGGTTATGCAATTTCATCCTAAAAGCTGTAATCAGCCAGCTGATATAAGGTTTAAAATGAATGGTGAAGTAATTGAGGAAGCACAAGAGTTTAAGTATTTGGGTCAAACTATTACCAGCTCCTTGAGTGATGACTCGGATATAAGAAAACAATCTCGAAGCCTGGATGAATTATAAAAAGGTTCTGGCAAAACCCTAAATTTGCTGTACAACAGGTCTTTTAGACTCTTACATAAATTACCCCCGAGATGCTCAGTTTCGCAGATGTTTGCTACCAGCAATGTTCCGAGCTTCCCGGAGGTAACAAGACGCGCTCAACACAGTCCAATGCAAAGAATTAAAAAATCAACCAACCCGATCATCCAAGCTATCCATAAGTCCTGCCATTTATCCTCTAAGAGTCTAAGCTATGGACTTCTTGGTACGAAAACGTCTGTCTGTAGCTCCACTTAACTTCGACAATGCAGTATTATTTCTAATCAATTGTATATATTTTTATCCTTAGTGTATGAACTGTCATTGTATTAATAATATTTGTCATATGGACTATAGTCTGCCAATAAACCTTAACCTTTTCATTTTCATTTATGCCTAAAACATACTTCACGAATGAAATATTGAGGAGAAAGACTACGTAAAATTCTCTATTATTGCAGGAATGTAAATGGTGTAGGATAATGTACAAATTTGAATTTAAAATACTCTATTCGAACACTTTACAAACACACACACGTTCATTTTTTTTAAAACTTACACGTTTTAAATATTTTATGGGAACGTTTACTGGTTTTACTGATGTAGGTCACTAAAAATAAATAGCTAAAACTTTCAAATTTGCTGACAAACAAACGCCACTGGACTAATATATATATATATATATATATTATATATATATATATATATATATAATATATATATATATATATAAGAATAACGATGTAAAAATAAGTTTCTTTTGTGTGTGTGTGTGTGTGTGTGTGTGTGTGTGTGTGTGTGTGTGTGTGTTTCTTCACACCAGGAGTTTGTAGTAAAATTAGGATTTTGTTATTTACTTCCTTTAATCTTCGTTACCATTAATCTTAATACTTATTTTACACTGATTTCTCCTATTTAATAAACGGGTATCGTGGCCCGGTTCTCAACTGAGACCTGTAGCCCCGCGGCATAGGCCGGTTCTCAACTGAGACCTGTAGCCCCGCGGCATAGGCGTCGAGGCCGGATTTTGTCAGAGGAAACAAGCAAGTTTTGACCGAAAAAAAAAAGCGAAACGGAAAATGGATTTTTTAAGTCATATTTTTATTAAATGCTATTTGTAGGTATACACAACTGTACAAAGGCTGAGCACCAAACAAGTTACAATAATAAAGTTGTAACAGGTTATATCAAATGGGGTACTTAAATACTGCCGTTTTGCGACAGATTTACTTTCCATAAGCAAGTATTGCATGGTTCAAGATTTGAAGACATACATTTCGGTCAAAGAGATGATATCCTACATGAAAATCAATAAAAAGTGTCGGATGAAATCGTGGTGATTTTAAATATGTGTCCATCGGGTGTAATTGCCCGAAAAAATTCAGTCGGGCTGAATTTGAAGCGTCAATTGACTCCCCTGACGTCTATGCCTTGTGGCCGACATCTTGAACAAAGTGAAGGGGTGGGAAAATGACGACAATTCATCACTCTTTTCTGATTTTTATTTTAATTAAAACAATGAATATGACGGGAGAAAGCTAGCGGGGAATTTATAATTTAACATTTTGATCGTGAGGAGACAAGAGCGCAAATCAAGTAAATTTAAAACAAAAAAAAATTACATTTTAGCACCAAACCGATCTCTTTTAAAAACACCACACCCAAAGACTAGTTTCTGGGTATCCTATGTCTTCGGCTCCTCAGTGCATTTCGAGTAGTGCCAACTAGTATTTTATATTTCAGACAATTTCATTTTACATATATCTTAATTTCATACAACTGATCAGTTTATTCAATTTCTTATTAAAAACCAATACACGATATTTGTTATCGGGAGTTGGCGGACCTCTCTTCCGGGATGAGGAATCGTATCTCTTTCCGGACAGTTCACCCAAATGGTAAACTATCTTTCTTAAGGGTCAAGGGTTTAAATAACTGGGTAGATTAATGACTAATAACTACGTACATTAACTTTTATTTAACTAATTATAGTAAATCTGATTGAGAGGTAGGCCTATTTCCTCGGTCTCAGCGCCGAGTCATGCGCTGCTCTCCTCCTCCTGCGTACTCCTGTCACGCGTTTAAGCTTTTTTATATACTCAAATCATAAAGGGGAAATGGCACTTGAATGAGGGGAATATTTAATACGTAAACAGATTCTTAAGAAAATGCGTATTAGTAATTATCCGAGTTCATAATAATTTTTCGAGTGTTTTTCATACCAATTTATCATCATTATAATATAACATTCCTCAAATCGCAAATAATAAAAAAACAATTAAAAAAACCCATTAAAATTGTAATCTTACTTTAAGAATATACCCGTATATTTAATCATTCAATATTAAATTAAACAATTAGAGTAATCCTATCAAGTACCATCAAAAACCCAGTAAAGTTATTTTGGAATATTCAATTAATCATTAAATCTAAGTCAAATTATTGGAATTAATCCGATCAAGTACCGTTAAACCTTATTCTACGAGTCTCAATATTAAACAAAGTAAATACTCGTAATTTGGACTAGAAAATACACACAAAGATGATTAAATTTGTGAAAATAATGTGAAAAATTCATTTCCACTCGAAAGTTACTCTAGAGATTCTATTCAATTAATTCCAAATCGAAATTGAATGGAAAATAATCCTCAAAATAGAAAAAATTAAAAAATGTTTACTGTATTTGAAGAGTTCATTCACAAAAAACAAAAAAAAAAAACAAAAAAAAAAACCTCTTCCTTTAAAAATAAACAAAAGCCCTCGAATGAAGACCGTTAAACCGTACATCGTTAATTCCTTTTCTTAGTTACCAAATGAAAAATTATAAATTGTTTTAAAATCTGTAAAAATATTGGAACATCTGAAGATCAGGGCCCCCAACCTTCTTTAGTTAGCCTTATAAGGCTAACTAACTAAAATATCACGACCTAACCTAACCAGTCGTTAGGTCAACTGTACGCCCTTGACGATTGGTTAGGTCAGGTCGTTATATTTTCGTTAGTTAGCCTTATAAAGCTAACTAAAGAAGGCTGGGGGACCACTTATCTTCAGGTGATCTAAAATATTTACTAAAGGAAAATGTTAAAAGAGAAATCGAAATACAGTACAAAGATGTAGAAAATAAACACCAATTTCATTTTATTTCCTATCTAATCAAATAAATAATGTAGCTTCACCATAAAATTGTAATAGACAAAGATTAATTTGCGTGCAAAACTATATACGTTTAAGCATTTGTATCTTGTATATATATATATATATATATATATATATATATATATATATATATATATATATATATATATATGCACTAGATAATGTGAATATATCACGAAAGCGCTCGGACTTTGTGTTTCCTTTTCCTTGTGGTTGTTTGCTTATATATATATATATATATATATATATATATATATATATATACATATATATACTCGGAGTTTTTACCGGATATATTGAAAAAGAAAAAATTATTGGAGGTTTATTACTAAAAAAATTCTCATGTTCTACTCCAAAAGTTACCTCAGTAATGACTCCATTTAAACTTCACTTCGTAAGTATAAAAAAGCAATGTTTGTAAAGGAAATTTAATTTCATGTCGAGTTTCATTGTATCATTATATTAATTATTATTATATTATTATTATTATTATTAAATGTCATGTTATAGTTCTCTATATTAATAATGATAAGTTTTCAATGTCCTCTTTTCGTTTAAATAACTAAATTAAAAAGTTAAGTCTGTCTACTTCCATAATTTCGTCTATTTTCGTTAACGATTTCGCGAAGTTTGTAGGCTTCTATATTCTTATTCATCTATCGCATGGCATCTGAAGTCGATCTTAGAGATTCAGGAATGGTGGGGCATTCCCTAAATATATGGTATCCATCGCATGACATCCGAGATAGAGCTCGGTATCCCAAAACTTCGATGCATTTCATTGCGTGACATCCGAAGTACTATACAGTTATCTTCGCTCCGAAAAATCTAGTATAAAGTCACACCTAACTAAGAAAAAGAAAACCTTCCGGCAGAATACCATTCTCTCGTTAATCAAAGTTACAAAGTCTTTATATTTATGACTAAAATTAATTTCAATATTCATTATAAACCCAACCACTAATCATGTTATTTTGCGTAACTTATCATTAAATTTGAAACATTAAACCCAAAAGATTTCAAATTGCTAAAATCCTTCCTAAGTTCATCCCACAACTATAAATAAGTTAGGATCACCTGAAGATCAGGGCCCCCAGCCTTCTTTAGTTAGCTTTATAAGGCTAACTAACGAAAATATCACGACCTAACCTAACCAATCGTCAAGGCGTACAGTTGGCCTAACGATTGGTTAGGTTAAGTCGTGATATTTTCGTTAGTTAGCTTTATAAGGCTAACTAGAGAAGACTGGGGAGCCCTGATCTTCAAGTGATCCATAAGTTATTTTAAATGTAACATGAGGAAATAAATTATCCGAAAATTAATTAATAAATAAATTTGAACTCATTTACGTTGAATTATTATTCCAAATGATGACTAATATTTGGTAAAACTGGAAATTAATAATAAGTATTTTATTAATTCAGAATTTCCATTTCCTCCTTCAACAACAAAGTTATTGAAAACAAAATTATAAAGCATTTATATATTAAAGTCCTTCTATAAATGGGATAAGAGTATATTAAAAAAAATTTTGA
This sequence comes from Bathynomus jamesi, assembly GCA_023014485.1. Lineage (NCBI taxonomy): Eukaryota > Metazoa > Arthropoda > Malacostraca > Isopoda > Cirolanidae > Bathynomus > Bathynomus jamesi. The sequence goes on from JAJOZX010002205.1 coordinate 668,596, forward strand.
TTGCTATAAATTATTACGAGTAAATTATTAAACAATGATCAAGGTTCGAAACGAGATTCAAGGTTCAAGTCGAAAGCATAAACAAGATGGGTTTTAATTTTAAAAATAGCCTTTTTCTACTACTTCGCTAAAGACGTACGTTCGACCCTTCACATTTCTGTTAACAAGATGTCTTAAGAGATTCATTATGAATTATTAACTAATGTTCTCGCGACATTTCGTCCTATATTCCTGAACTTCCTGAATTCCTACATTCCTATTTCGATATCTAAAATTCCTAAATTTCAATTTCTATTCCTAAAATTCCTAAAATTCCCATTCCACAACTCCTAAATACTCAATAAAAGGATATTTCATTATTATGATAATTATAATTATTATGACTAAATTTACAGTTACTGTACATCGCTTACAGTAAATCTTACTTTATTTGCTTAAAGAATATATCACTTTAACGTACATTTTTATATATCACGAATTTATATTAATATAAAGCAGTTTAGATAACCTTAATCAATATTAATATAAAGTAATTAATAATGATTGTACTGTATATTATTTCTTTTTTGCTTTCCATAACAATTATAACGCCATTTGATCATTTTCGTCCAAATTTCATTCCAAGCAAACTACATTTTCAGGCGCACATACCTTTACTTACATTCCCCTTAAGCTTTATAGGTTTATAAAAATACAGGGTGTCTCAGGTCGACCCTAGAAATATGGAAATTGGCGGAATTTGTAGCAAGCACGTAGGAATTACTATGATAAACTTCAAATACCAAATTCCGCCAATTTTCATATTTCTAGGGTCGACCTGAAACACCCTGTATATTAACTGTACTATTTTGAGAAATATATACAATAATGCACAAACACTTTATGCGCACCTCACACCCTTAATTTCATGTTTACTCCCCTCAAGCGCTTTCATAATCTTATCAGTCTGGAAACTAACATCTAAACATTGAACGTTATCAGAAATATCTCCTTTATTCGAGTGAGTTCTTACTTCCGCCTCTTGTACAATTTCGACCGAGTCCTAGTGTACTTCCGGGTCAATACAATATAAAGGATAACTCACACATTCATTTGTTATTTTATAGTAAATATTTTCATTTTCGCTTATACACAACTCAGAACTCATGACATACATACACCTCAGCATCCTTTTCCAAAGAAACGTCTTTATAAACTTTTTCCAGTTTTCCATTTTCAGTTTAACTAACCTCGTCAAATCCTTCCGTTTCATCGTTTACAGCCCCACTGTAAGGCCACATTTCCCGATTACCAGACGCTTCTTAATCCCTATCAACCCTGGATTTTTCTTCCTTACCAGACGCTTGATTATCCTCATTAACCCTGGATTTTTGTTTTTCGCTTGCAGTCCCATTGTAACGAAATTTCCTTACCAGACGCTTCATGACCCTCATCAACATTCATCAATACAACACAATTATTAATCTTTCGTTCCATCTTAATCCCGATATAATCATAAAAAATTTGGTAATTTGGTATATTCCTTCCATAAAAAAATAATTTTGAAATCCATTTTCAGTATATATCACCTCTGTATTGCACACATTAGACGCGTTGCACTTCTTGTAATACACTGAATCATGTATCCTGATCATTTATCTCAGAACATTTTTGCTTTCATGCTCTATATATATGCTCGTATATGTCGTCTGCATTGTTTTCATCCTCTGTGCATAGCTGCATCACAGAATGGCAGATTTCCGTCAGAATTAACAATAAAACTCGTAAATCATTTAATTAATTTTCTATGTTTTCAATGCACACATACACTACAGAATCGTAAATTTCCATATTCGAATTAACAAAGCATAATTCATTCTCTACATCCGATTGAATTATTTCACATGAAGCGTATATGGGTTCGCGATCAGAAGCTTCCATGTTTTGCGCCCCACAAACATAATAATTTACGTCAGACTCAGACACCGAGAATTTATTGTTAAGTCTCCCAAAATTTCATTTCCTCCGCAAGTATCCCATTCACCATCTCTGCCAGTATATATCCCTTTTACCAACGGTATATAATAAATCATTTTATAATTTCTCTCGATATTAAATTCATCATTGCGATCATTATCCTCCGTCTCTCATGCTCTTTCGACCGGTTCTCATTATACTCTAATTTTTTCGTGTGCATTATAAAAAAATGTTGAAACCAAACGAATAATTTTCTCGTTCCGAAAATAATCAGTATAATTATTTAGAAATATTTCAAACGATAAACCTCTCTCACGTTCCACCGGTTTATTCAAATTTAACAACTTTAGTATTACTAAAATAACAAAAAAAAAATTTTACACCAAATTTAATGCGAGTCTCTCAGAAATTAATGACGACAGCTATCGACTGGAATCAATAATGTAAATATTCTCTTTCTTTTTTATAATAAAGAAAATTATATATAGTGGGTGACTTTTTTATTTATTTAATGATATAAATTTATTTGATTTTTTATCTATCTTCGGAAGGTTTCTTTCACGCACGCAAATACTCGGACTCGAACACAATTTCGTTATGCGAATTTCTGCTCACTTTATATTTTAATTATTGTAGTCAATTTCCCTCTGTAGTCATGCAGTCGTTTCCTGTACCATTCTAGTGTAGTCGTGAAGTGTTATAGTCGTTCACTATTAGTCATCTCCAACAGTGGTATCGTCATTCTCCGGTTGTAGTCTTCTTTTCCCATTCGTTTGTCTTCTTGTAGTGTTCTTTTCTCATTCGTTTGTTGTCTTCTTTTCCCATTCGTTTGTCGTCTTCTTTTAGTCTTCTTTTCCCATTCGTTTGTCGTCCTTTTAGTTTTCTTTTCCCATTCGTTTGTCGTCCTTTTAGTTTTCTTTTCCCATTCGTTTGTCGTCCTTTTAGTTTTCTTTTCCCATTCGTTTGTCGTCCTTTTAGTTTTCTTTTCCCATTCGTTTGTCGTCTTGTAGTCTTGTTTTATCAAATTTGTTCTTCCTGTGGTTTTTTCTTCTCTTTAGAAAATTGTCTCTCTTCGGCAAATCTTCTCTTTGGCGAATGCAATAATCTTCTTTTTCGGATGAATTATATATATGTATCATTCATTACCTGTGATGGCTAAAATTAAATAGGTTGCGAATATAATAAATAAGGTTATTAATTTGTTATTAGGTGATTACCACTTTGTTCGTACCAATAATCAAGGAAAAGGATATGTCGTATGGGGTTTCCCTTCAATTACAATAACACATTGTTCACAATGAATAACAATCATTTAATATTGCAATGTTCAAATGGTAAAGAATAATACAAATTAATAAATTAAAATGTTGAAGGTACAATGACTGACTTACACAAAATAAATGTTAATGATACAAATACGTGTATAAATAAATGATATAAATATAAATAAATAAATAAATTTATAAATAAACTTTGAATAAAATAAATGACAATTAATTGTTTATGCGAGAATGCGCGAAGTATTTCGGAGTGAAAATCGTATAGGCCTTATTTAAGAATACGTTATAATGACCGAGCGACGACATAGGCTATAGATGGAACCCAGTGGAAAAAAGTCTTAAGGTTCCGGGGACATAAGGAAGACCGATTGAAGTCTTTTTCCTCCTTTTAAGATTCTTTCGTGAGATGTTTTTTCGCTTCTTTATGGTTAACGATAGGCAATGTAAGCTGCAACTCGAATCTGACGTGTCGTTTATGATTTCGCCTTTTTAGCGAAAAGATTTTCTCATCCGTAATGAAGGTCTCAATTCGATATGGAGGCCGCTTTTAACATCTGCCAAGTTCCTCGCCTATTTAGTTTGGTCGTAAAAGTAGTAGGGCTATAAGACCTTTTGATGATCTTATATTTGCACTGCTGTCTCGTGGTTTTTTTTCTGGTTTTATAGTTGGGGAACAGTTCTTCCATGCACTGCAACTTTAAACAAAAAATCGTGTTTAAGAACTTAAGAACTCTCCCGACAATACATTTGTATAATTTTTTCTCCTTTTGTTTACAAAATTTTGTTACACACCATTTAAAACTAAAGTTCTACTCTAGCTAAGTAGCTTCCTTGAAGTTGAATATGTATATTCTGAGGTTTTCACAAACTCGCAGTGCTCTAAAACCGGATCAGACAAGCGCCACCTACTACACTTATTACAAAATGGAACATCACTACTTCTATATAAAACTAAAAATTTCTCTAGCTACCGCGATTTTCCGAAAAAAAATAACGATCTATACCAGTGATGCACAAACCTTGGCTCGCGGGCCAAATGTGTCCCCCACGGTCTTTTCAGTGGCCCCACGGGTCTTTTCAATTCAATGAAAAAGTTAGAATATAAAAGTGACCCAATTTATGACTTAGATGGAAAGTAAGTAGGCTAATACATTTAGTTATTTTCTTCGCTTGGCCCTCACATCAAAAAAGTTTGTGCACCACTGATCTATACGGTACTGTATACCCAAGCAGTATCCCTGAAATTCAAAACGTCTATTCGGAGGTTTTGATTCCCGAGAGATCCCATCAAGCTTCCCTTCTCTACTGATAAGGTATCATCTAAGAACATCCACTGATCTGAAACCAGACCAGACCATGTCGAGAAAAACCTTTTAATTATTTATTTACTTTTCTTTAATCTGCGTTATTTTCACTCTTAATACTTATTTTATACCGATTTCTAAATTGTATAAAATGGCAGACAGGTAGACCTGGCCGGTACTCGATTGAAACATGGAGCCTACAGCCGACATTTTTTTTGGAAAACTCGGGAGTGGGAATGACGACAGTTATCACTATTTACCGGTTTCTTTTTTAATTAAGACAAATAAAAATAACGAGGGAAAGCGAACGTGAATTCACACTTTTAATATCGTGTAGTGTATTGGTTTTTAATAAAGATAAGATAATAATGTATAATAAGAATTAAATGTTTTGTTTATAAGAATTTAATAATGTTTTGTTTAATAAAGAAGAAAATAATGTTTAATAAGAAATTTATAATAATGGTTTGTTTGAAATTAAGAATATAAAGTGCTAGTTGGCAACACCTCTAAATGGGTCTAGAGAAACATTGAAATGCCCAAGGCAGTCTTGGACCGGTGTTTGTCCGGATTGGGTGTTTTTCATATTTAGTATGTTATTGTTTAAAATATTTAATTGTCTCTCTCTCCGCGGTTAAATGTTAACGCTAATTCCGCTCTCGCATTACCCCGTTTGTCTAAATTGTTTCGGTATAAATAAAAAGTCAGTAAATGGTAAATAAAAGTGTGTAATTTATTCCCCGGTCTCTTTTCTTTGTTCGAAATCATAATGCCGGCCATGGCTAAAAGGAATCCAGGACAAAAACTCACCACTTAAATGCAAAAGAGGACAAAAACTCACCAGACAAATGTTTTTGCGAAATACATACACTCTAGTCTAGATCTTAAGATTTTAGACTCATTGTAAATAATTACTCTTCATCTTTTAAATTGTTCTGTTTTTAACCAAATCGGTATACTAATGTAGTTTTGGTCACTGATTTCAAAAATAACTTTCATTTTTTGGAGAAATAAAAAACAAACATGTCAGAGCACTTTAAATAATTAATGTTTTTAACGAAAATATCATGACTTAACCTAACCAATCGTCAAGGGCGTACATTTGACCTAACCGGGCATTCAAGTGACCTAACCGGGCATTCAATTGACCTAACTGGCCATTAATTTATAACGAAAGCTTGGTAGGTTGGTGAAAAATTAATATTGGTTGGTTGGTTAAAAACAGAACAATTTGAAAGATGAAGAGTAATTATCTACAATGAGTCTAAAATCTTGAGATCTTAAGATCTTAAGATCTAGACTAGATTGTATGTATTTCGCAAAAACATTTGTCTGGTGAGTTTTTGTCCAGTGAGTTTTTGTCCGTGCCCCGGGTAAAAGATGTGAAGACCTAGCGATTTATCAATTTTTAACTAATCTAATCTATGTATAAGTGCGCAATCTCTTCAGTGTAAACTATTGTCAGTAAATGATAGGACACCAATGCCTCCAACGGAAGAAATTAAAAGCAGATTCAGTGTTTCTACTTTTAAATTCTTTACCTCCAGCTCAGTACTCGATTTCAGCACCTAGTACGCATATTCTTTCTCGTTTTACCGAGTATCCATACGCCTAACTATGGATGAACCTAGGAAAACTGTTTCATTTTCATTTGTATCTAAAAGACTACATGGATTCTGAATTTCTGACACTCGAACTGAAAACTTGACGCCTTCTCAGGTTTAGCAAAATTTTTAACTAAAATTATCATCAGTTTCGAATGAATTTGGCCAGTAATTTCAACTACCTTGGTGTCAGTTTTTTTTATATTTTATCCTGAGCAAGCTTAATACTATCATTTAATTTACGCAGGAATTCAAAATACTATTAAGTTTGCTTCTCTTCAAATTATTCTCAATACTTGAAGTCTTTTCGTTGATCACATTAAAAATTATAATCAATACTTAAAACCTTTTTATTAATTGCAATAAAACCAAGTTCACTTCCCTCTAAAGTATTCTCAGTATCTAAACCTTTTTGTTAATTACACTAAGATTTTATACTTAATCACATTATCTTCAAATTTAGAATTTCTTTCATCAAATTCTTGAATAAAATTTTCTTTAACTCCTCAAATTAATCATCAATATATAACTTTAAGTTATACACTATTTCCACTTACGTGATTATCCATCTAAATATCTCCTGTAAATTCGAATAAGCAGAAACTGTACGGATACTTCGCATACGACATATTTTAAGATAAGTATAAAATAACATTTTTTTGCCCAAAATATAAATCTACTTCAAGATATTAAAACTCACTGTAGAGAAAAATTTTATATATAACTGGTGTGCCATAAAAAAAAAAGGGTACATTTTAAAAAGGCTATAAAATCAACATTTGTCATTTAATTTTAATAAAACTTCTACACAATAAAACGTATGTATTTATCTATATGCATCAAGTTTTCAGACTAAAATATCAACTAATTCAAATTCTATCAATATTTAATGAAAGAGTATGATTTTTCTACTTAACATGCAAATATATTAAACACTTTTAATATTTTTTTATAAAAATAATTTTAATGTAAAATTTACCTGAAATTAAAAAAATTGTTCGAAATGCTTTCCTTCCATTTCAATAACTTTTTTTATTCTTGGCCGGAATATAGGAGAACTTAGCAGAGCGAGTCTACGGGACTAGGATAAAAGATGTCGCTCATTTACGCGAGATCATCATTCAAAAATGGGAAGAGCTTCCACAGGAACGAGTAAATCGAGCCATAGATGAATTCCGGCCAAGAATAAAAAAGTTATTGAAATGGAAGGAAAGCATTTCGAACAATTGTTTTAATAATTTCAGGTAAATTCCCGAGAATTTACCGAGAATTTACTCCAGAACAGCCAGGGCTGTCGGGAGTTGAAGAGCCCCTCACCAACGAGGGGGCAACTTCCGCAGGAGCCTGAGCTCCCTCCAACGGGGAAGGAGGGTCACCCACTTGTACATGGACGCACCCTTCAGTTGAAAGTACGTCCACCACCGGCTCAAGATCATCTCTCCCCGGTGGGGGGCCCGTCATCAATCCTCGGGCTTGATCTCACCATATGGTATAGGTGCCGGTCGGGCAGCGCGCCTAGCACACCCTTGACATTGAGGTGGACACCATCCCTCTGAAAAAGGTCCCACCTACCCGAAAACGCGACGCACAAGTCTTGTACCCTCTCGTTGATGCCAATGACCTTACTGAGCGCGTGATCACTGGCATTCATCCGCGGTAAAATACCCATCAACATTCTCTGTCTGTCTAAGTTTTAGATCATCCGCAAGACATGATCTCAGTGATGATCCCTTCGGTCGAACCTACCCTACCGCCAGCGTGGACAACGATCGCAGTCCTCCGACTAGCCACGCGCAGCTTCTCTAACTCCTTCCTTAAGTGCGCCGTTCCCCGCCCGGGTAAGCACCTTACCTTTCTCCTGTCCCGGTTTGCAGAAGCAGAGTACTTCTCCTGGCCCCTGATCTGAGTCCCCACAGAAGACTAAAGCGGTTGGAGGTCCTGACAGCGGCAACCGGGGTCTCAGGCTTCGGCTTCGCAGCCTTCTTGCCCGATACCTTTCGATACCCGTCGCCACCCGTAGACTCAGCCGCACTTACAGCACCCGCCCCACCCCGACCGGCAGCTACATCCTTCGGTTTCTTTGGGCCATCAGTAGGCCCCTTCCCACCCTCTTTCTTTATCGGCCCCTTCCCACCCTTCTCTATCGGCCCCTTCTTTGCGCCCTCCCTTCCCTCCACCTTGCGTCGCGGTTCCGTGCATTCCACGTGGGTCACTGGCGATTCCTGACACTGATTTTGCACCCCGACCCTCGGTTGCACCTCTACCCTTTCTCCGCGGTCTCGAGCTCTGTCCAGTCCGCCGCTGGACCGCCTTTCCAGGGTGGCTATCCTATCAATAAGCTTCGGGGTGGAGGGCGCAGCCGCGTCAGCGACCGCCGCGCCTCCAACAGCCGATCTGGACGACTCGAACCGCCGGACCTTCTCCTTTAGCTTCTCGTACAACTGCATGAGTTTACAAAAGCGGCACATGCTGGAGTGGTTGATTTCTCGAAGCAAGCTTCTTTGAAATTCGTCACCCACTGCACTGGTTTACTCCACACTTCGCGCACTCAGCCTTCAGTTTGTGCGGTCCAGTCATTGTAACTTATTTTTTCTAACTCCGAATACACTGAATAAGATAAAGCGTTCTAGCAATGAAAACTACTGAAAACGTTCTGACCAGTACATAAAAAAGGAGGGGGTCGGTGAATTCTTCCCGCGCAAGCCGCATCCGCCTATCTGCAAGTGACATTCATCCCATCCAGAAGACTACACCTCTCGCTCCTGCCGCACCGACCAAGGGTCTCCCCAGGGCCGGACAGTCCCAAACGTGTCGCAGCTACCAACTGACAAACACTCGCGACGCAGGCGTCACGGATTTCCCGCCAGGAGCGACAGCGAGATGCAGCTCCTTACTAAGTCTTATTAGTCACTCACAAGCGACCGGACTCTTAGAATCTAGTGTTCAAATGATATCCCACCAGACCCAGAGGCTACGCCCGAGACTTTCCGCTGGCCTGGCAGCCAGCTGGGCAGTAAAGCTCTCTCGCCTAAGAGCAGTACAGCCAAGCACCACCAATTGGTCACCAAAGAACGGTCGCAGGAGGCTTGTCAGGTCATTACGCATTAGGAATGGGCTTATTGAGAGAAAGAGAGAGAGAGAGAATGTTGTCCATCCATACCGAGGCCAATATTGCGATACGTTTAAATTTGAAATTTACGATCGAATTAAAGTACCTGAAGAAAAAAAAAAATGCAAATTTTGAATGTCGTGTGTACGAAAACCGGTAAATAAGGTCAAATTTATATGCGGTGAGGATTAAGCGAAGACAAAGAGAAAGACGGTTCAATAGATGCAATACCCAGTAAATTACTATAGTAATATAAGACATACCCATAAATAAAACTTTATCACTTCCCCTGCATTTTAAAGAGTACGCGATCAGGACCGGGTATTATCGGGGAGGAAATTCTATACCCTCTATATATGTAAGTTCATACATATATATGAATAAAACACACACACACACACATAACCTGTTAAAAAACTGGTCGAAGTTCTGTGCGTCGGCCTGCCTTCACACAAAGGTGAAGCTAGTGGCCCACCTCTAAGCCTGGCCTGATAGTGGAGCGAGCTGCTTTCTTGCGATCTCCATCGTACACAGCCAAGCACACCCGATTCATTTGGTACCGTCCTGAACCAAGCATCTAGTCTTCTTTTGAAGATTTCAACTTTAACCCTCGTGACATTACTGAGGTCCTTTATAAGCTGCTTAAAAATCTTGGTCCCCTGACAACCAAGCTACTTTCCTTTAATGTTGAGGGTGTCCTTTGTCGGGCCTTTAGTTTGGGAACACTACACATTGTACTTTCGCTATTTTCCACTGTTTTTTGGATGTTAATTGGGTTTAGTTTGAGGTTAGGTACCAGGTTTTCGATCATTTTTCATATGTAAATTATGGTGTACATCTCCCGTCTTCGTTTCAGTGAATATAGATTTAATTTACGTAGTCTTTCCCAGTAGTTGAGTTCTTTGCAGCCATTAATCTTGGCTGTGAGATTCTTCTGGACTTTTTCTAGTTTATTAATTTCTTCTTTTTTTTTGTGGTGACGTCAAGACTGAGCAATATTCAAGTTTTGGCATTGGGCAATGTTTTAAGCGGGGAAATCATTACCTTTTCGTCCCTTCTTTTGAAGGTTCTCAGTAGCTATCCCGTAACTCTTTTTGCTTTGTTTATCACTATCTGTTTCTGTGTTTCAAATTTTGTATCATCAGTCATTATTACCATATACCTTAGATTTTTACGGCTTGCCGCCGTTCCTTGAGGCAGTTGCGCATCTATTTGCCTACTTTGCCCGTTATTCCCATATGTTTCATTTTACCTGCTATTATGTCATGATCACATTTATCGTATGCTTTAGCAAAATCAGTGTATATGACATTGCCTTCAAGTGCGTCTATGATATTGTTATATTGCTCTATTAGTTGCGATAGGCACGATCTTTCTGATCGGAATCCGTGCTATTCTCATTTAATCTTTCCTGTCTACAAAAAAGTAATATATTTTCTCCCTGACTATTCTTTCAAATATTTTAGTGAGATGTGACGTCAGTGACACCGGTTTAGAGCTCTTTGCTTAAGACCTATCCTCCCCCTTTATATATATAAAAGCAACATTCGCTCTTTTTAGTACGCTCAATATTTCTCCCGTACAGTATTATTATTACGTATTTATATAAGTATTATTTACGATGCCTCATTTGCACTAAATGTAGGTATTACAAAAGCCATTTACTCTAGCGTTGCATTGAACAAGACGCTTAAAATAACGTTTTACAGAATTCATTATACGACAAAATATATTAAGTTACATTTTAATCCTTTTATGAACACATTCCCAGAGAGCAACCCCAAACATGTGAAATTTATATGGCACTAATTCAGTTCTCTCTCTCTCTCTCTCTCTCTCTCTCTCTCTCTCTCTCTCTCTCTCTCTCTCTCTCTCTCTCTCTCTCTCTCTCTCTCTCTCTCCTTTGTGGCTTTTTCTTGGTCTCGGCTTCCCTCTGTGGAATTATCGACTCCTCTTACCGAGGGAAAAATGAGGGAATTAAAGAAGTTTCTTTCTGAAATGGATTGAGTGAAAGGGAATACCTTTCAGCTACTTCAAAGCCCCAAATCTCTTCAAGAAGACGAACGAAGAAATAGTAATGGAGAGAGAGAGAGAGAGAGAGAGAGAGAGAGAGAGAGAGAGAGAGAGAGAGAGAGAGAGTTACAAGGAGTTA
>JAJOZX010002205.1:685000-752434 GCA_023014485.1 Bathynomus jamesi
TCGACCCACAGTTTAATGTGGAAACCGAATGATCTTTTTAAAATATAATTAGAGGATATATATATGGAAGGGCTGTAGTATCTAGTTTCGCCGAAATAAAATCAAAGCTATTCGAGCAGAAACCACCACTTACTTCAAATATTATTATCTTCAAATATTAATATTTTCATTATTATTATTTCTACAATGAAAATATTTACGCGTAATTTGTATGGTATCATATTCTTAGCTAACTTCTCTGTTATTGAAAGAAATACACACAATTACTGACGTTGGGGTGAATCCAATTAAATTCTGTTTATTAAATAAACAATTTTACATACTTAATTTTTATTATAAATATTTGAACAACGAAACAATATGAAAATTTACGAAACAATTCATTTAAAAGTTGAAATTAGCCGTTTTTTTCTGACCATAATTACCTTTCTCACAGACAGCTTGAACAAAACCTCTCTCGACTCCATTTCTTAGATATGCCCACAATTATATATATATATATATATATATACAGAGAGAGAGAGAGAGAGAGAGAGAGAGAGAGAGTTTGTTTATTAAATAAATAATTTTTACATACTTAATTTTTATTATAAATATTTAAGTCACGAATAACGAAAATTTACGAAACAATTCATTTAAAAGTCGAAATTAGCCAAAACACACGAAGAAAATTAAAAAAACGAAATTTAAAGAAATTATTATTTCTACAATGAAAATATTTTATGTTTATGCGTAATTTGTATGGGGTCATATTCTTATAACTACATCTTAACTGCTTAACCCTAGAAAGGGTAAGGTAAAAAAATCCTTCAAATGATTGAGGTGAGTCTCTCAGGCTCATTGCACAAATTCAAAAATTAAGTTGCTTAAATATGTGTATATGCTTGGCGTGATGGAAAAACATTATAGTTTAACACTTTTTATTCAATGCTTAACTCGTACAAAACTATAAAACGTAAATATAACCATTTATACATGAACTAAAACGTAAAATAAAATGAAATAACCTTTTTTTACTATTAATCAAATTAAATATTACTTTTATATGAAAGTTTATTAATGATATATATATATATATATATATATATATATATATATATATATATATATGAATTATTTATTTCAAAGGATGCATATTTCTTGTTCTTACAAAACTACTTTTACTTGTCGCATTCTATGCATTTTCTTTTGCATACAGAATGCTCCGAACATACGTTTTTGTTGCATAAATCGCATGCTTGCTTTTGCATTCTGCTTTCTTTGGACTCACATAAATAACATCTCTTCCTCTTAGCTCCAGTAGATGAACTTGTTGATGGCTGATGGTGACTCCCCATACAACCTAAAGTTTTGTCCATTGTGTTCTGTACATTACGTTGAAGCCCCATTCGGGACCTTTTACTTACCTGTGGTTGAATGAGGCTTTCTGATAATTCGATAAGAAATGTCCGTCTTCTTGTTTTTTCTGCACTTTTATGCCATAGAGGATTTTTGTTTGTCCAAACAACAAATGCTGCCACAGCAGAGACATCCAATAAATTCATGAAAAAAGCGGCCGGCCATCTGTTTGTTTTTCGTTTGCATGAATATGTATGAAGAAGCTGGTCAAGAGAGTCTACTCCACCCTTCGTAGCATTATAGTACAATATAATTTCAGGCTTGTTCGCTTCCTATACCACAATATGATCTGAATGGTGCATACTAGATAGTAATATAACAGATTTTTTAGGTATTGGCACATGACACAAGAGTAAAATTATTACTACTGTAAACCCAAATATTGAAGATTCAGATCGTTTGTCTTTCTTGGGCTGAAATTCTGCAGGAACAAATCTCTTATTCTTACGACCGGTTCCAATATATATATATATATATATATATATATATATATATATATATATATATAATAAACGAATAAACTCGTGCACACACACACACACACACACACACACTTCCCGGAAACCAATGCATTTTTTCATCTCTCCGTGGAGCAGAAAAAATATTACGCGCTTTTCATCTTAAAGTGAATTAAAGCAATTTTATGAAAAAGAATATGAATTTCAGAACTAAGTTAACATTTATACAAGGCTAGAAGCTTTATCAACTCCTAATTTATTTCTCAATGATAACCTATATTTTTAATATAATTAATTAATTTTCTTTTTATCATAACTCAGCCGAGCAACGATGTTAAGCAACGTTGGAATCCAAAGGATACTTCCCTTACACTTTCCTCACCAGCGAGACTTTAAACTACGTAGGCCCACCACCCCCCAAACATTATTTTGACTGTATGGATGAACGTGAAGACTTTGATCGATACTACGACAGGTTTAATGAAAGTAACCCTTATAATATAGCTGACGAATGTGAGTTTGACTGTATGGATGAACGTGAAGACTTTGATCGATACTACGACAGTTTTAATGAAAGTAACCCTTATAATATAGCTGATGAATGTGAGCGTTATTGCGTGAATGATGTGCGCGTGCTTAGAGTAGGTGTCCAGGCCTTTAGAAGGATGTACATAGCCCGTTTCAAATGCGATCCACTGCAAGTCGCAACCGCCATCGCATCATTATGTTTTACGGTGTTCAAGAATAACTTCATGCCTAAAGACACCTTAGCCATTATTCACCGAAACAACCCCGCACTTACGGACACAAGGCTATTTACTAATAAAATAAATGTATATCTTGATAAATTTAATGTTAATGAAGTCGCCTTGGCAATTTCCAGTTCCGAGAAAAAGACTCTCAAAGCCATTTCTCTCTTTGTGCATATATTATTAAAAATGTTAATTGTTCTAAGACTATTTATAAAAGAAAATGGGATTTTGGCACAACTTGCATAATTTTGTATTCTACAACTTGCTTATTGTAATTTTAAATATGTTATGAACGTTATACGCGTCACTATTAAATGTCATTTATATATTTTTTTTTTTTTTTACTTTCGATTTGATTTTGGATTATGTGTTTCAACTTTGTAATTTTAATTTTTATTATTGAACAGTTTTAATTTTATACTTTAGATCTAGCTATCCACGTTTATATATTTTTGTCATTTATACATTTTTATCAGGCATTGAAATGCGATAGTCCCCCGAAACAGCGGATGCTGCCAAATATAATAACTTTTCTGCGCTACGTCATCGTCTTTATCCTAAATATAAAGTTTAATACAGTTCTCAGTACCTCTATCGTTCAATTATTAATCTTATATGTTATAATGTTTCAGAACAATCATATGATCCCTTTCCAGATAAAAGCCTAGTCCAAACGTATTTGGTTTTAGAATTTATAAATCTTAAAAAGATATAGGAAAACACAAAGGAGAAAATGAATCCTAACTGACGCATTTTACATGCAAAAATATACGTAATAATAATAATAATAATATCGCTAACAATAGACATATATCTGCTCTTATTTAGCTATTTGTATTTGTAGTTAAACAGCGGTGAACATTCCTCAAACAGTAGGCTGTAGACCTGACATACTATGCACGAGAATTTTGTCAAATTTCCAGACAGTTCATAATACAGCTCAGTCCAGATCTCATTTTTTATGGTGACTGTCACTGGGACACATTTTCCAGATTGCTAGGAACAAATGAATAAAATGCCATGACTACAATCTTGTAGCTCACCAACCTTTTTCCTGAGCTTTAATTCTGAAAATTTTTTTTTCATCATCAATACTATATATTTGGTCCTTAGTTATAAAGAACACATCATTTGATGTTTAAAGACTCCCAAGTTCCAGGAAAATTGAGATGGTCATTTCACTCAAAAATCTGACAAGATAATTGATCACACAGTTTCCAAATTAGTTGGCAAATTTATGAAAAAAGTGTGTGGAAACCATTCATGTGCAAAAGTCTTAGTTTGATAAAATATGGTAAATGTGGTACACAGTAGCTCTTTAGTTAATTTCAAGAAAAATTTAGACACTTTCATGAGTGAAAGAGATAGTTTGTAGATTGTATATCGTGTATATCTTTAGTTTCAGTTTTGTAGGCTCTTTTGGTGGAAGTAAATAGTTGTATATTAATTAGCTAGTTTGAGATTGACATTTTACAAAATTTTATTATTATTAAAATGTAGCTGATGACTTGGATTACCTCAATAGGCCCAAGTGCCTTCATGTTTTCCAAATGAAATGTAACGTAATAACTTAGCTAAGAATACGGTATACACTATTCACATTCAGCAAACTATCTCTTTCATTCATGGAAGTGTCTAAATTTTTCTTAAAATTAACTAATGAGCTACTGTTTACCACATCATATGGCAAGTCATTCCAAAAATCTACTACTCTATGAGTAAAGAAGTATTTTTGTAGATCAAGTCAACAAGTCTGTTTTCTAATTTTCTTATTATGCCCACAAGTTATCCCATCAGTATCTAGTGAGAAAAAGTTATGTACATCTAAAGTGTCCAAACCTGAAAACATTTTAAACATCTGTATCATATCTCTCTTCATGTCTCTCAAAACTAAACATGCCTAGTTCCTTTAATCTTTTCCAGTATCCCTAACTACAGTCATCAAATGAATTAATTAGCCACAGCCTACTAAGGGCCTATTTCTTTTTACAACATTGAATTGTAATTTTACTTCCATTTTATTACTTGGTAAGTTAATTCACAAATGTTAATTTATCTAAATAAGTTTTACTCATAAAAAAGACATATACCTAGATTATTACTACATTTGCAGTACAAAACCTTAAATTTAAGTAGCGTATTACTTCCCTTAATACAAGTGTACAGTACTTAGCTATATACAATAATGAATTCCTGAGTTTTTAAGCATGTGAATTATTGGCTATAAGTTCATATTCTTTTTTAATATGTGTTGTTTTATGTAAATTCGTATGTAAACTTATATACAGCTAATAACTCTTATGTTTAGACACTGACTCAGGAATTTATTATTGTACTCAGGTTTTAAGTCTGATTGTCTTCAACACTCCATAGCCTCACAGCCATAAATTGACAATTTATTATTCAGCTTGATACAGGTCTGTAGTTACTTAGGCTTTTTTTTAAATACTCCTCAATTTTAGATAAACAATCATTTGATAACTTGTACTGTCTCCCCCACAAAACATGTTGGAATGGAATCCTGCAAACATCCTCTTGTTCAGGCCATTTAAAAGGATTCTTTTTCATGAAATTTACTAATAGATCCTTCTCAGTATCACACACTTAAACTATGTTTCCAACAAACCAGTCACCTTCATAGAAACAGGCCACATATGTACCAGGTTTATATTGGTAAGCCACATTTTCTTGGACCAAAAATTAATTACTTTAGATGTCACAAATACAATTTTAAGGTATGTATATAGTATAAGGGGTTTATCAGCTATCATGTATTTATTTTGAAGTTGTAGCAAAGTTTGTTTAACCAGCTATTTTTATTTTTCTTGCTCTACTTTGCCCACAACAACAACCTTAAGGGTTTCAAATGTTCAATCAAGAGTTAAAGTTACATTTGCAGTTTTAAACAGGTTTGTAATGGGTTTTTATTGATAAATGATGAAATAGAGAAATCTTCATTTCCTTGGTGGTTCCTTATTCTTTACATTCAAGGCCTATCCTAACTAAAAACATTGTAAATTTTTAATTCAACCTGCGTCACAGGTTGATGTCTTAGTGTCAGAATGGGGTTATCTGGCAAACTTTTTTCCTGAAACTGTA
The DNA here is from genome assembly GCA_023014485.1 of Bathynomus jamesi. Classification (NCBI taxonomy): domain Eukaryota; kingdom Metazoa; phylum Arthropoda; class Malacostraca; order Isopoda; family Cirolanidae; genus Bathynomus; species Bathynomus jamesi. The sequence continues at coordinate 690,708 of JAJOZX010002205.1, forward strand.
CTGTGCATGTTTAAAACTAACATTTATTTCAGAAGTTTTGCGCAATGATTCCTCATTTCATGAAAGTAATATAAGTTACTCATTACTAAAACACTTGGTTTTGAATAATAAATATTACACCTTTTGGTTTAAAGAGAAAATATTTGTGAACAAAAAGGGTTAAGAACTACATGTTTAAGTTTAAACGTTATTGTAACCCCTCCTGGAAATCTCTTCAGAGATAATTATGTGACTCTTACATGGTAAATTGGTGTCAATTGTTACTCCAATGAATTTTTTTTTAACTTCTATTATGATAATAGACTTAACAATTCAGTTAACCCAAATATATATATATATATATATATATATATATATAAATAAATTTATGAAACTGAAAACTTTTAGTATTTCTTATATAATTTAAATTGCTGACAATTAGAAAAAAGAAAGAAATCAATAGCTTAACCATAAACTAAATAAAATAAGCATTTAACTTGACTTTGTGTGTACTTTTTTCATAAAATATTTTTCCTGGTTGGGCTATTTTTTAAAGTGAAAGTTTCGCCTGCCTTTATACAATGTCGTTCTGACGTCGTTATCAAGCTCCACACAAGGAATTTCCAGGTAGTAACATGAAGCACGTTGCTGTTCTTTCGCCTGCACACACACACACACACACGCACACACACACACGCTAATTGAAACATGATTTATTTAATAAGAGAAATATTCAAGCTATATATATATATTTACATACACGTGTAATAAATAAGTTAACAATAGACACATCAAAGATTATACTCAAGGTGTAATATTTACAAACGTGTGATAAATAAGTTAACAAATGAAATTCTGTCCGTCAACATAATTTCATTTAACTTATTTATCACACACGTTTTTAAATATATATGTCTTGAATATAATCATTGATGTGTCTGTTGTTAACTTATTTATTACGTGTTTGTAAATATATATATATAGCTTCAATATTTCTTTTATTAAATAAATCATGTTTCAATTAGCGTGTGTGTGTGTGTGTGTGTGTGTGCAGGCGAAAGAACAGCAACGTGCTTCATGTTGCTACCTGGAAATTCCTTGTGTGGAGCTTGATAACGACGTCAGAAGGACATTGTATAAAGGCAGGCGAAACTTTCACTTTGAAAAATAGCCCAACCAGGGAAAATATTTTATGAAAAAAGTACACACAAAGTCAAGTTAAATGCTTATTTTATTTAGTTTATGGTTAAACTATTGATTTCTTTCTTTTTTCTAATTGTCAGCAATTTAAATTATATAAGAAATACTAAAAGTTTTCAGGTTCATAAATTTATATATATATATATATATATTTGGGTTAACTGAATTGTTATGTCTATTATCTATTACTCATTGGAGTAACAATTGACACCAATTTACCATGTAAGAGTCACATAATTATCTCTGAAGAGATTTCCAGGAGGGGTTACAATAACGTTTAAACTTAAACATGTAGTTCTTAACCCTTTTTGTTCACAAATATTTTCTCTTTAAACTAAAAGGTGTAATATTTATTATTCAAAACCAAGTGTTTTAGTAATGAGTAACTTCTATTACTTTCATGAAATGAGGAATCACTGCGCAAAACTTCTGAAATAAATGTTAGTTTTAAACATGCACAGTACAGTTTCAGGAAAAAAGTTTGCCAGATAACCCCATTCTGACACTAAGACATCAACCTGTGACGCAGGTTGAATTAAAAATTTACAATGTTTTTAGTTAGGATAGGCCTTGAATGTAAAGAATAAGGAACCACCAAGGAAATGAAGATTTCTCTATTTCATCATTTATCAATAAAAACCCATTACAAACCTGTTTAAAACTGCAAATGTAACTTTAACTCTTGATTGAACATTTGAAACCCTTAAGGTGGTTGTTGTGGGCAAAGTAGAGCAAGAAAAATAAAAATAGCTGGTTAAACAAACTTTGCTACAACTTCAAAATAAATACATGATAGCTGATAAACCCCTTATACTACAGGGTGGGCCGTAAGTTTCCATACATAGGAAAAATAAACATTTTTTTATGGACAACCATTTTTATTTATATAATATGCTCTACATGGTTGCCATTGTTTTGAAAACACATTTCAATACGTGTTCCCCACTGTTGATGAACACGCATTAGCACAGTTGACGTTATGCTTGTAATGGCGTTGGTGATACGTTCCTTTAGATGATTTATGTCTCGTATCTTTTCCTGATACACCATGGCCTTCAAGTGCCCCCAAAGATAGAAATCAAGGGGGGTGAGATCTGGGGATCTGGGAGGCCACTCCACAGGACCACGCCGACCAATCCAAGCATCCGGAAACTGCTGATCCAAATACCGACGCACGTGAAGACCATAATTTAAATTTTCCTATGTATGGAAACTTACGGCCCACCCTGTATATACATACCTTAAAATTGTATTTGTGACATCTAAAGTAATTAATTTTTGGTCCAAGAAAATGTGGCTTACCAATATAAACCTGGTACATATGTGGCCTGTTTCTATGAAGGTGATTGGTTTGTTGGAAACATAGTTTAAGTGTGTGATACTGAGAAGGATCTATTAGTAAATTTCATGAAAAAGAATCCTTTTAAATGGCCTGAACAAGAGGATGTTTGCAGGATTCATTCCAACATGTTTTGTGGGGGAGACAGTACAAGTTATCAAATGATTGTTTATCTAAAATTGAGGAGTATTTAAAAAAAAGCCTAAGTAACTACAGACCTGTATCAAGCTGAATAATAAATTGTCAATTTATGGCTGTGAGGCTATGGAGTGTTGAAGACAATCAGACTTAAAACCTGAGTACAATAATAAATTCCTGAGTCAGTGTCTAAACATAAGTGTTATTAGCTGTATATAAGTTTACATACGAATTTACATAAAACAACACATATTAAAAAAGAATATGAACTTATAGCCAATAATTCACATGCTTAAAAACTCAGGAATTCATTATTGTATATAGCTAAGTACTGTACACTTGTATTAAGGGAAGTAATACGCTACTTAAATTTAAGGTTTTGTACTGCAAATGTAGTAATAATCTAGGTATATGTCTTTTTTATGAGTAAAACTTATTTAGATAAATTAACATTTGTGAATTAACATACCAAGTAATAAAATGGAAGTAAAATTACAATTCAATGTTGTAAAAAGAAATAGGCGCTTAGTAGGCTGTGGCTAATTAATTCATTTGATGACTGTAGTTAGGGATACTGGAAAAGATTAAAGGAACTAGGCATGTTTAGTTTTGAGAGACATGAAGAAAGATATGATACAGATGTTTAAAATGTTTTCAGGTTTGGACACTTTAGATGTACAGTGCTTACAAGAAGTCTCGCGCCTCTGTCTCGTCCCAAGCTAGTCTGTTAGGTATAAAATGGGCGGTCCTTATGGCAGCGGAGGTGTGTTCGGATTGGTGCACATAATTGCTCTAACCCCATCAATGACGTCCACATTATCATTGTGTTAATCACTCTATCTATTTATATAGAGACATACTGTATATAGATATATATAGAGTATGCAGGGGATAACGTATCTCAGTCCCAGCTATGGTAGTTGTCTTACAATTAACAGTTCCAAGTGCAAGTTACGTTAACACCTCCACATAAACTACCCTGGACTAAAATAACATACGTGAAGCCCTTACCCACAAACCATTTAAAAGGTGTGATTTAAAAGCTCTCTCTCTGTCTGTCTGTCTGTCTCTCTCTCTCTCTCTCTCTCTATCCTCTCTCTCTCTCTCTCTCTCTCTCTGATCACACCGCATGGCAATGTATCCATATAACGTTAATAATAACCGAAACTCGAGAAAATATACTCTCTGCCTTCCGCTCTACTTCAAATCCTTTCTCTTAGTGACCTCTTAATACAAACTAATCTATCATATTTTGCGACTTTTTAACTCTGGTAGGATTCAATTCCATTCCTATAGTGTAAGAGTTACTTAAATTCATGTGTGTATATCAGAGCTGGGCACTTGCGGCATATTGCGGTACTGCGGTACTGCTGCACTACCAAACCGGTACCAAACGGTACGCGGAAATTTGAATGCGGTAGCGGTACTGCGGTACTTTCGGCGATCCTTTGCGGTACTGCGTTATGGGGGCCCGGGGTGGTAGTGCGGTGGTACCGCAAGTACCGCAGTACCGCAAAATATGCCGCAAATGCCCAGCTCTGTACAGTATTATGCCATATGATGTGCGTAATAAATAATCATTTTTAAATAGTTGGAGCGTTCAAGGTCATCTGTAAAATCTATAGACTACCCTCAAGCCCACTGTCAACACTTAGATTCCCCTAAGAGACAGGCGTCTTCAAGTAACATGAATGCATAGGGATCTAAGGTGTTAGATTCCATATTATATATTTATGTGCTAGGTTTAAGAACGCTGGCATTGAAGGATGGAAGGAAGGGACAGTAAAAGCGATAATAGGTTTAATGAAGGAAGTGGAATGAGGATGGAGGTAAGCGTTGCTATGTCGAAGGAAACGAGGGTTGGGTGGGGAATTACGAAGGGAGGAGGAAATGCTAAACACAAACTCAAATATTTATTTTAATGCCCTAGACCTAGAAAGACAAAGAGCAAAATACCTTAAACTAACAATGAATTGACAGAAACAGAAGAGTCTGGTCTTAGACGCACTGATAGGTTTAACGTATGTGGCTAGAGGCCGCCACTCAGAATTACCACTACTACCTAAGTCATAATAAGGTTATTTACTATGACAGAGTAGTCATGAGTAGTTATGGAAATAAAATATGATTATACTGTTGATGGCTGACTATTTCAGTTGGGATATAAACTATTGCTGACAATCTTTGGATCCTTCGCTTTTAAGACGAAATTTTTATGCATATGTTCAACAAAATAGGAAATTGGCTGATTATTATTACCATTCGAAGGGTTGGTACCCTTCACAACCGAAATCAATTTTAGAAGGGGTGCATGGTATCCTCATTTCCTATCGTCCCAGCACGCTTCACATAAGCCATTTACACAAAGATGGAAAGGCCGTCTGTGCACCACGAGACGACCCAGGCAATGCGGGTAGCAATGGTGACATTGCATGAATATGGTGTGCCAATAAGAGAAATATCAAGACGACTAGACGTTCATCGAAGCACTGTGGAACGGTGGATTCATCGGTATGAAGCAGAAAACTCAATCGCTACTTTGCCGAGGTCTGGTCCTCCGCGTTCAACATCTCAAGAGGAAGATGCTGCGATTGTTAATCATGCCAGAGAGCATCCGTTTGTTCCAGCGACGTATATTTACAGACACCTGAACCTTCGTTGTAGCGCAAATACAGTGAACAACAGACTTCACGAGGCAGGGTATTTTTCTCGCCGTCTAGCTATAAAACCTGCATTGACGATTGAGCATAAAGAGGCCCGGACGGGATTTGACTTGCAATACTTGCCGCAGGAGGAAGAATTCTGGAGAAAAGTTGTGTACTGTGACGAAAAAAACATGTTTTCCCGAGCAAACGTAGTGGTCACATCAATCTCGGTGTGTGGGGCTGGATGTCTGGCTATGGTGTCGGAGAATTGACTCAAGTAGATGGACGCTTTACTGGAGAGCAATATTGCCAGATACTGGAAGAGGTGCTGCTACCCAGTGTTCGTGCGTATCTGGTTCCAGCACCGGAACCATTTTACTTAATGGAAGATAACAGTCCCATTCATAGGAATAACGTTGTGAGAGCGTGGTACGAAGATCACCCAGAGATTATTAATCTAATTCTGCCACCACGTTTTCCTGATTTGAATCCGATTGAAAACCTTCGGGCAATAATGATTAACGAATGGGAGCAACGCAATGAAAGAACATTTGAAGCACTTTTAGCTCACACGAGGAATAGTTGGGAGAGCTTACGCCGAACACCAAACATTCCCTACAATCTGGCCTCTTCTATGCCGCAACGATTGCAAGAAATTATTGATGCTGGAGGAAGCTATACGAAATACTGATGTTAAAGCCATGACGTAAATGTGTATCGAATATAATTTATGTTAATATAGAATTTTATTATATTTTTATGTTTGACATCTATAAAAGTATATATTGTGACCATGAAAGAACTTTACTTATCCTTAGTTATAATCTTTTCTTGCAATGTCTACGCTCGTGGAGATGATAATATATGCATTGTTGAAACAAATTATGAGAAGGTAATAGTTTCAGGAAAAAAATAAAAACTGGCAACATCGAGGTCATCACATGTTTATGGGAATTGTCATATGATATGCTACCAATAAACTCTTATATACTATATACAGTATACTATATTAATAATTACGATGAACAAATCAAATGCAAATTTCTCTGATTCACGGCCCACCAGTCTTGCTTTAGACTAATGACTTTCATAAGATGGAATAGGTTTAACATAGTTCATTTAATAGGTTACCACTTAAAACAATGGATAAACTATCTATTAGTGAGACGACCGTGACTTCCTCGAAATGCGAGCGCATGAGAGGTTCACTGAGGAATTTGGTCATTAGATTCTTCACGTAGGATATATATCACAAACAACAATATTGACAACAATTCCCAACAATTACTTAATATCAATAATTGCATTTGAGCAAATAATTTAGACCTGCGTCAAAATAACTTAGGTATCATGCCATGATTTGGGATATTTGCCGAATTAGTCGTTCTCTATAGTCTGCAGTATATATTGAGACGGTATAATGAAATGCCCAGCTAATATTATGATGACTAGGATTGCTCCATAACCATCCCAACATCCCGAAACTTGCTCCATTTGCTTCTTAATCATTTGTATTTTAAACACTAAAATGTAGCAGAAGTGACGTAATAATGGACGTCATTGATTGTGTTAGAACAATTATGTGCACCAATCCGAACACACCTCCGCTGCCATAAGGACCGCCCATTTTATACCTAACAGACTAGCTTGGGACGAGACAGAAGCGTGAGACTTCTTGTAAGCACTGTACATAACTTTTTCTCACTAGATACTGATGGGATAACTTGTGGGCATAATAAGAAAATTAGAACAGACTTGTTGACTTGATCTACAAAAATACTTCTTTACTCATAGAGTAGTAGATTTTTGGAATGACTTGCCATATGATGTGGTAAACAGTAGCTCATTAGTTAATTTTAAGAAAAATTTAGACACTTCCATGAATGAGAGATAGTTTGCTGAATGTGAATAGTGTATACCGTATTCTTAGCTAAGTTATTACGTTACATTTCATTTTGGAAAACATGAAGGCACTTGGGCCTATTGAGGTAATCCAAGTCATCAGCTACATTTTAATAATAATAAAATTTTGTAAAATGTCAATCTCAAACTAGCTAATTAATATACAACTATTTACTTCCACCAAAAGAGCCTACAAAACTGAAACTAAAGATATACACGATATACAATCTACAAACTATCTCTTTCACTCATGAAAGTGTCTAAATTTTTCTTGAAATTAACTAAAGAGCTACTGTGTACCACATTTACCATATTTTATCAAACTAAGACTTTTGCACATGAATGGTTTCCACACACTTTTTTCATAAATTTGCCAACTAATTTGGAAACTGTGTGATCAATTATCTTGTCAGATTTTGAGTGAAATGACCATCTCAATTTTCCTGGAACTTGGGAGTCTTTAAACATCAAATGATGTGTTCTTTATAACTAAGGACCAAATATATAGTATTGATGATGAAAAAAAAAATTTCAGAATTAAAGCTCAGGAAAAAGGTTGGTGAGCTACAAGATTGTAGTCATGGCATTTTATTCATTTGTTCCTAGCAATCTGGAAAATATGTCCCAGTGACAGTCACCATAAAAATGAGATCTGGACTGAGCTGTATTATGAACTGTCTGGAAATTTGACAAAATTCTCGTGCATAGTATGTCAGGTCTACAGCCTACTGTTTGAGGAATGTTCACCGCTGTTTAACTACAAATAGCAAATAGCTAAATAAGAGCAGATATATGTCTATTGTTAGCGACATTATTATTATTATTATTACGTATATTTTTGCATGTAAAATGCGTCAGTTAGGATTTCATTTTCTCCTTTGTGTTTTCCTATATCTTTTTAAGATTTATAAATTCTAAAACCAAATACGTTTGGACTAGGCTTTTATCTGGAAAGGGATCATATAATTGTTCTGAAACATTATAACATATAAGATTAATAATTGAACGATAGAGGTACTGAGAACTGTATTAAACTTTATATTTAGGATAAAGACGATGACGTAGCGCAGAAAAGTTATTATATTTGGCAGCATCCGCTGTTTCGGGGGACTATCGCATTTCAATGCCTGATAAAAATGTATAAATGACAAAATATAAACGTGGATAGCTACATCTAAAGTATAAAATTAAAACTGTTCAATAATAAAAATTAAAATTACAAAGTTGAAACACATAATCCAAAATCAAATCGAAAGTAAAAAAAAAAATAAAAAAAATATATAAATAACATTTAATAGTGACGCGTATAACGTTCATAACATATTTAAAATTACAATAAGCAAGTTGTAGAATACAAAATTATGCAAGTTGTGCCAAAATCCCATTTTCTTTTATAAATAGTCTTAGAACAATTAACATTTTTAATAATATGCACAAAGAGAGAAATGGCTTTGAGTCTTTTTCTCGGAACTGGAAATTGCCAAGGCGACTTCATTAACATTAAATTTATCAAGATATACATTTATTTTATTAGTAAATAGCCTTGTGTCCGTAAGTGCGGGGTTGTTTCGGTGAATAATGGCTAAGGTGTCTTTAGGCATGAAGTTATTCTTGAACACCGTAAAATATAATGATGCGATGGCGGTTGCGACTTGCAGTGGATCGCATTTGAAACGGGCTATGTACATCCTTCTAAAGGCCTGGACACCTACTCTAAGCACGCGCACATCATTCACGCAATAACGCTCACATTCATCAGCTATATTATAAGGGTTACTTTTATTAAAACTGTCGTAGTATCGATCAAAGTCTTCACGTTCATCCATACAGTCAAACTCACATTCGTCAGCTATATTATAAGCGTTACTTTCATTAAACCTGTCGTAGTATCGATCAAAGTCTTCACGTTCATCAATACAGTCAAAATAATGTTTGGGGGGTGGTGGGCCTACGTAGTTTAAAGTCTCGCTGGTGAGGAAAGTGTAAGGGAAGTATCCTTTGGATTCCAACGTTGCTTAACATCGTTGCTCGGCTGAGTTATGATAAAAAGAAAATTAATTAATTATATTAAAAATATAGGTTATCATTGAGAAATAAATTAGGAGTTGATAAAGCTTCTAGCCTTGTATAAATGTTAACTTAGTTCTGAAATTCATATTCTTTTTCATAAAATTGCTTTAATTCACTTAAGATGAAAAGCGCGTAATATTTTTCTGCTCCACAGAGAGATGAAAAAATGCATTGGTTTCCGGGAAGTGTGTGTGTGTGTGTGTGTGTGTGTGTGTGTGTGTGTGCACGAGTTTATTCGTTTATATATATATATATATATATATATATATATATATATATATATTGGAACCGGTCGTAAGAATAAGAGATTTGTTCCTGCAGAATTTCAGCCCAAGAAAGACAAACGATCTGAATCTTCAATATTTGGGTTTACAGTAGTAATAATTTTACTCATGTGTCATGTGCCAATACCTAAAAAATCTGTTATATTACTATCTAGTATGCACCATTCAGATCATATTGTGGTATAGGAAGCGAACAAGCCTGAAATTATATTGTACTATAATGCTACGAAGGGTGGAGTAGACTCTCTTGACCAGCTTCTTCATACATATTCATGCAAACGAAAAACAAACAGATGGCCGGCCGCTTTTTTCATGAATTTATTGGATGTCTCTGCTGTGGCAGCATTTGTTGTTTGGACAAACAAAAATCCTCTATGGCATAAAAGTGCAGAAAAAACAAGACGGACATTTCTTATCGAATTATCAGAAAGCCTCATTCAACCACAGGTAAGTAAAAGGTCCCGAATGGGGCTTCAACGTAATGTACAGAACACAATGGACAAAACTTTAGGTTGTATGGGGAGTCACCATCAGCCATCAACAAGTTCATCTACTGGGCTAAGAGGAAGAGATGTTATTTATGTGAGTCCAAAGAAAGCAGAATGCAAAAGCAAGCATGCGATTTATGCAACAAAAACGTATGTTCGGAGCATTCTGTATGCAAAAGAAAATGCATAGAATGCGACAAGTAAAAGTAGTTTTGTAAGAACAAGAAATATGCATCCTTGAAATAAATATTATATATATATATATATATATATATATATATATATATATATATATATATATATATATATCATTAATAAACTTTCATATAAAAGTAATATTTAATTTGATTAATAGTAAAAAAAGGTTATTTCATTTTATTTTACGTTTTAGTTCATGTATAAATGGTTATATTTACGTTTTATAGTTTTGTACGAGTTAAGCATTGAATAAAAAGTGTTAAACTATAATGTTTTTCCATCACGCCAAGCATATACACATATTTAAGCAACTTAATTTTTGAATTTGTGCAATGAGCCTGAGAGACTCACCTCAAGCATTTGAAGGATTTTTTTACCTTATCCTTTCTAGGATTAAGCAGTTAAGATGTAGTTATAAGAATATGACCCCATACAAATTACGCATAAATATAAAATATTTTCATTGTAGAAATAATATTAATTTCTTTAAATTTCGTTTTTTTAATTTTCTTCGTGTTTTGGCTAATTTCGACTTTTAAATGAATTGTTTCGTAAATTTTCGTTATTCGTGACTTAAATATTTATAATAAAAATTAAGTATGTAAAAATTATTTATTTAATAAACAAACTCTCTCTCTCTCTCTCTCTCTATATATATATATATAATAATATATATATATATATATATATATTATATATATATAATTGTGGGCATATCTAAGAAATGGAGTCGAGAGAGGTTTTGTTCAAGCTGTCTGTGAGAAAGGTAATTATGGTCAGAAAAAACCGCCTCTGGCAATAGGTGAACCGATTTGACCAGATTCTCGGAATTCCTTTCCTCTAGCGGACTGTGTTTTGGCTAATTTCAACTTTTAAATGAATTGTTTCGTAAATTTTCATATTGTTTCGTTGTTCAAATATTTATAATAAAAATTAAGTATGTAAAATTGTTTATTTAATAAACAGAATTTAATTGGATTCACCCCGTCAGTAATTGTGTGTATTTCTTTCAATAACAGAGAAGTTAGCTAAGAATATGATACCATACAAATTATGCGTAAATATTTTCATTGTAGAAATAATAATAATGAAAATATTAATATTTGAAGATAATAATATTTGAAGTAAGTGGTGGTTTCTGCTCGAATAGCTTTGATTTTATTTCGGCGAAACGAGATACTACAGCCCTTCCATATATATATCCTCTAATTATATTTTAAAAAGATCATTCGGTTTCCACATTAAACTGTGGGTCGATAATCCATTCAGAAGATACCCAGGAGAGATGAAAAAATGCATTGGTTTCCGGTGCGTGTGTGTGTGCGTGTGTGTGTGTGTGCACGAGTTGTTCATATACAAACACAGCTGGGGAATGTACGTATATATATATATATATATATATATAGATGGGGCTCGATTGATTAACTATATAAATATATTATGGTGTTTTATATGCTTTGTGCACAGACAAGCGTGTGTTTCATAAATTTCTCTTCATTTGAAGTGAAGGGAGACTTATCAGGGATTGGGGGGAAGGTCTCTCAACCCTAAGGTGTGTGTGTGTGTGTGTGTGTGAGTTGTTTATTCGTTTATTATATATATATATATATATATATATATATATATATATACATCAAGAGCGGTCTGGAAGGAAGATCTCTCATGTCGTCCGACCCCGTTATAGCGGATTGTATTTGGATAATTTCAACTTTTAATTGAATTGTTTCGTAAATTTTCATATTGTTTCGTTGTTCAATTATTTATAATAAAAATTAAGTGTGTAAAAATTATTTATTTAATAAACAGAATTTAATTGGATTCAATTGTGGTACACAATGTATGATTAATATATGGTTTTCTGGAATACATGTCGCTATCTGATGCTGCGATCTGGCAACTCAGCAGCTGAATACATGGCGTGATCTGACAACTCAGCAACTGAATACATGGCGCTATCTGGCAACTCAGCCAGAATAGAGGTTTATAAAAGGCCGAGACGTCTGACGGAGTCATTCCAGCTCGGCTCCCAGCCGAGCAAGGACCTCTGGTCCTTCTCTTTCTGGCCCTTTGGGAAAACCCCTTAGAGGCCTCTTAGGTTAGGTAAACGAAAATAACTTGGGGGAGAACTCCGCCTCCAAGTTGCATGCCTTGCAATCAAAGGCCACTACTCTCTCTCTCTCCTTCAGGTGTCTCTCTCCCTCCTTCAGGTGTACCCCTCTCCCCCTTGGCTCAGCCAACTGGCTGATTCTGGCTGATTAGGAGCCTATAAAACAACGCCTACTCGGCTGAAGTCTTAATATGCACTTGGCTCCTGCCAGGTGAACACCTCTCCTCCTTTCTCTCTGGCCCTTTGGGGGGAATAGCTTGGGGGAGAACTCCGCCTCCAAGTTGCATGCCCCTTGCAACTCCGGTTGGCAACAAAGGCCAGTACTCTTTTTTTTTCTTTTTTTTCCTTTTTTTGCAACACCCCCCCACCCCCCTTTGCAATAAACCCCCACCCCCCTTTACAACATTGCAACATTACGTCATAACTTGCAACATTCTTGCACTCTCCCCTTTTGCGGCTATACTACTGACGTCCCATCTCACCAAAACATTTGAAAGAATAGTCAGGGAGAAAATATGTCTTTTTGAAACACGGTAAAGATTCAATGAGAACCAGCACGGATTCAGATCAGGAAGATTATGCCTATCACAACTAACAATATCCTAGACGCACTTGAGAACAATACTAACTACGATGTCATATATATGGATTTTGTCAAAGCGCTCGACAAATGTGGTCATGGTATAAAAGCGCACAAAATGGAACCTATGTGAATAATAGGCAAAGTGGTAAAATGCATCTACAATTTCCTCAGAGAACGTTTGCAGGTCGTAAAAATTCATGACATAACATCATCAGAATCGGAAGTACGCACCTCAGTACCACAAAAAACAGTATTGCCCCCACTCCTATTCATTATCATGATGACAGACATACGTAATGAGGTGACCATCAACAGTATACTAACATCCTTTGCAACTGATACAAAAATCAACAGAAAAATCAGTGATGCAAAAAAGGTCGAGGCTTTACAGCGTGACACGAACAGAATATACAAATGGTCAGAAGCCATGAAATTTAACAGAGAAATTTCAGCTCTTGAGATATGGAAAAAAATGAGGAAATATAACAGACAACATATTATGCCCAGATAGAAAGCAAATGCAGAAAAGCACGAAAGCAAGAGATTTAGGGGTAACAATAACCGATGATGCAAAATCTGAAACACATCATCAGATAGTTAAAAACAAAACAAAAAGAGTTACGGGACAGGTACTGAGAACCTTTAAAAGAAGGGACAAGAAAGTAACAATTCCCCAATTTACATGTGGAAAATAATGGAAAAAACTGGTATCTAACCTCAAACTGAACCCAGTAACCACCTAAACAACACTTGAAAATAGGAAAGGTAGAAAGTGTAGTGTTCCCAAACTAAAGGCCAGACAAGGGACACCCTCAACTCTAAAAGAAAATAGCTTGGTTGTCAGGGAGTCGAGACTATTCAACCAGCTTTCGAAGGAGATTAGGAACATTACTGATGTCAACGTAAATTTTTCAAAAGACTTGACACCTGGCTTTGGACGGTACCAGATGAGCCGGGTGTGCCTGGTTGTGAGATAGAGATCGCAATAGAGCAACTCGCTCCTCCAATAGGCCAGGCCCAGAGGTGGGGCGATCAGCTTGACCTTCGTGCGAATAAAAACCAACGCACGGAAGTGCTACGAGGTTACGAATTTATATTATATTTTATATTATATATATATATATATATATATATACTGTATATATGGGATGAATTTCACAATTAAACACGTGAAATGAATGAAGCTGCAAACCCACAAGGAAAAATAAAAATGATTCCAAGGCCTTTCGTGTATTCAGAAGTACACCTCATCAGGGAATGAAGGGAGAAGGCGAGATGACAAAATATATACATATGTACAACGGGACAGGAAAACAAAAAGATTAGCACATGATTAACAAGAGCTAATTAGAGGCAAAAGGTATTTTTTACATTGACAATATCCTGTTAAAATACCTTTTGCCTCTAATTAACTCTTGCTAATCAGATGCTAATCTTTTTGTTTTTCTGTCCCGTTGTACATATGTATATATTTTTGTCATCTCGCCTTCTCCCTTCATTCCCTGACGAGGTGCACTTCTGAATACACGAAAGAGCTTGAAATCATTTTTCTTTTTCCTTGTGGTTTGCAATATATATATATATATATATATATATATATATATGGGAATGAACTCAGAATGGTCCCCGGAGCTTTTTATGATACACACAGACAGTGCATGGAACAAGGAACTCTTCTAGGAAAATTAAATCCACTATAGTCCGAATAAGTAATGGTAAATGACAAATACTATAGTTTTTTCTTTTTCATGATGCCAGCCCGACGTGGGCAACGGGTCACTCGCAGAGAGGTCCCAAAAATATAGCTTCCCTCACGTCGGGCTAGCATCATGAAAAAGAAAAAACTATAGTATTTGTCATTTACCATTACTTATTCGGACTATAGTGGATTTAATTTTCCTAGAAGAGTTCCTTGTTCCATGCACGGTCTGTGTATATATATATATTAATATATTATATATATATATATATAATATATATATATATATTATATAAGGGAGTATAGTTAGGCCTCTACACGAGATACTAAGTGTACGACAAACTGCTGTAATGTTCAGCAAAACTGTAACAAGGTGACACTGAAAAAAAAAAAATCTATATATATACAGTATGTATATAAAGTTAAGACTATACATTGATAAAAAAAATGCTGATATTTAAAAATGAACGTCGTATATTGTTACCAAATATTTTGGTTAACACAGCACTAACTACATTTCAAGAATTGTTTATTCTGACGAATGGAAGGATGAACAGCCGGGTTTTGCTGCGCGCCGCCAGCCGTCAACGGGTCTCGATCCCAGGGGCCGATGGATTCGTAGTCAGCGACCCTAACCACTACACCATCGAGACGCATATATATATATATATATATGTCGTTTCTATTCATTTATATACTGCGTGGTCATTGCACTTAAATGCATATATATATATATATATATATATATATATAATATATATATATATATATTAGGGTGACACTTATTTTCGAAAGTTTGAATTTTTATCGGGACGGGCGCGTTTCTGGTTCCATTTTGTCAAAAAATATCGTGTGTAAAATATTTTTGAAATAAAACAATATTTAGAACTGCCTCAATACGGTCAAAGTTTGTATATTTTCTCGAAAAGTAGAAATTTTAGATCATGATGTTCTATGCCTCTAGCAAATAAAATATCACTTCTAGTTTGTTCAAGCTACTAATCTTGACCTAAAACATATAACTGGACTTCATACTTTCAACTCTAGGTCCCCCTCAACTCGAGTATTAGCCCCTCAATGGGGGGGGGGGGTATCATGGGCGCCCATCTCCCTCTCATTGTTGCCTACTTTGCAGAGGTCACGGTGGACTTGCGGGCGGTTGGGAAGTCACAGCGGTGCTTCTCGACCACTTGTAAGAGGAACTGCCTTTGGTCTTCACTCTTGGTAAGGGCCAGGTTGAAAGACTGCATCAACGCCACCCCGCGCTCCGCGAAGTCATTGACAACTTGAAGGGCCTGGACTCGGCGGGATGCGGCGATGAAGGCTGGGTCCGTCCGCCACTCCTCCGGATCCTTGAGCAGGAAGGCGGTGCTGATGTCCAGAACCTTGAAGAACTCCTTTGATGTAGTCGTTGTGAACTTGGCCAATGTATTGTTGGCGATTGAGGCGGTGGACAGGTCCACATTGATACGCCGCGGGGGATCCTCCGATCCTTCCTCTTCTTCCATCGCTTTAATCATCTCCCGCTTTGTCGCCAAGTCGATACCCTCGTCGAAGATGGCCAGGGTGACGAGGCGCTCGCTCAAGTACCATAGGTCCCTGGCGAAGACTGTCGCCGTCGCCTTGGCCACCGCTGAGTCCGGATAATAGACGAGGGCCTTGAGCAGCGCGAGGTCCGCGGCTGGGGCCGTTGCCGGGAGCGGCGCTTTGTACCAGGCCGTCACGTAGATGGACACGGCGAAGATGGTGAATCGCCAGATTCCAGCCGCTTCGCCTGACGACATCTGAAACTGTTCCCGGAACAGGAACAGTTTGATGGCATAGATGACTTTTGCCATCCAGCGCGCGCGATGGAAGGCGCCGGGACGAGCGAACCGGGCACCCCGCTTGTTCGGACCACCCAGCACAATTACAGAGAGCTCCAGAAGTTCCCTGTAGTCATCACGTGGATGTTGACCGTCGAGGAGGCGGCTGAATTCGATCAGCAGGTCGTCGCGGGCGTCCTTCAGGTGCTGCAGCATGGTTCCATCCTCGAAGGGCTTCGCTTGGTTTGATCGATGAAGTCCCACTGGGCGGCGAATCGTTTGAACAGGAGGATGTCAGGACCAGTAAGGGACCGAGGCACGCCGTGAATGCCTTCTCGCACACCAGTTCGTGGATGTGGTGGCGGCAAGCCAAATGAAGCACTGTCTTCTCGAGTTTCTGCTCAATGATATAGCAAGCTCCTCCTGAGAGTCCTGTGTTTGAGGCGGTGGTGTCAAAAGAGAGGGCACAGATCCGTCCCTTGATGTCCCAATCCTCGAGGGCAGAGAGGACGGCTTCCGCCATGGCGCGGCCGGTGCCGTCGGGGAGGCTGGGCACAGCCAGAAGCTTGTCGACGTTCTCCCCAGACACCAGAACTGGAAGGCGATCTTCAGCAGGGCCTCCGTCAGCCGCTGGTACGATTTTCCCGTCCCAGTGAACGGTCAGCGGCACAGTAGGATGGAAGGCTGCCTTCATTTCCGCTGCTGCCATAGCACGGAACTTTGCTCGGTCGCGGCGGGAGGATTCGCGGTTCAAGACCAGCTCCTCAGGGTCGTGGCCCAAGCTCCTCGCAGCCGCCGACAGCAAAAAAACACCTTCTCGGTCGGTAAGTTTCGTCCGATCCATCGCTGCGGAGAGATCAGGGGTGATCATCTTTTTCGACGCGCGGAATCGCTTGGGTGGTAAAGGGGTCGTAGATGCTTCTGCATTCGACGTGGACGGGCCCGGGAGAGAGAGCTCTTCCTCTTCTTCTCGGCGACGACGCCGTGTCGGTGACCGAGTCGGGCTGCTTGCACCTGAGCTGGAGCTCGATGCCAGTTCGACGAGTTCTTCTCGGCTCTCTCTGTTCGCCCTTTCATCATCTTGCCGGCGGCTCCTTTCCGCTTCCTGTCTCCTCGCACGCTCCTCCTCAGTGTGCAGCGTCATGTCACGTGTGGAGGAGATGCGGCCGCGCCGCACCTCGGCCCTTTGTCCCGTCAGGAACTCCCTGTCCTCTTCGATTGTGATCATCGACATCGCCTGTTCGTGTGCGATGTCGAAGAGGCGGTCAAGGGATGAGAGGAACTCGGCCTCGTTCCTGATTTGGGTCACAGTGCGCCGTTTCGAGTTCTTGTTCAGAGCCCGCCACTTCTCGTACATTCGGAGAACCTTGTCCCTTGCGCGTTGGTCTTTCTGCGTAGGAATACGGGACCGCTCCCAGAATTCCTTGACTGCGGTCACTGTCTCAGCGGCTGCTTCCTTGATCGGCTTCTTGACGTCAAGGTGAAGGTGGAAAAAGTACTGAAGCGCCTGCTTTCCCGTAGGCAGCATGCTTCCTGTGATGCTGTGGTCCACGGTCCCCAGGAGATAGACTGCTGTTTTAGATCTTGTTGCCGAAGCCATCACGTCGTTTCAGAACTCACTGAAAAAGAGAATGAAACACTGTTAGTGTTGGCAAAACTCGTCCCAACCCATTTTCTACTTAGAATAACATGTTCTTTCGCCTGTATCAATATTTGGATAAACTCGTGTTACACCCTGTATAATACCTCATTTTAGTCTTCTGTACACCAGTGCGGAAGACTAAACCAACGACTCTGACCGTCCGTCTGTCTGTCTGTTATCATTTTTCAACTCAGAAACTACAGCAGCTATCGAAACGAAAACTGACATGATAACAGAACGCCATGAGTACTTTTCGACAAAAAGTATAAACTTTGACCTCGTTGAGGCAGTTCTAATTATTATTTTATTTCAAAAATATTTTACACACAATGTTTTTAGACGGAATGACACCAGAAATGCGCCCGTCCTGATAGAAATTCCCAAAAGATGAAAAACACCCCAAATAAGTGGCACCCTAATATATATATATTATATATATATATATATATATATTATATATATATATATATATATATTCTAACAGTACCTGTACCTGCATAAAACACATTTAATATTAGCAGGTGGCCCTATACTTATAAATATTTAAAAACGTCATTATTAATGCACTCATTTGAAAGCACCTACATACACCACTTTTCAAACGATATATCAAATCCACTTTTACCACAATCTAACCCTGACACCAAACAAACTGGTCACTAGTCAAATTAGTAACTGAAAGACTAATTTAGTGCCTAACTAATTAGGACATTACGAAGGGCTATTATTCCTAAACACTGGCCATCCATTATAACGGATCTAACCCTAATATGTACCGTGAGCTAGGGAATGAACTAACGTAACTCAAAACTAACATACTTTAACGAAAATAAATGTAATCCTATAGTATATATATTATAATCTAACAAGCACCTAACTGTGGTTGCTAACAATCTGTCCCAGCCGAATGACAAATTCAGATAAAACGTGTAATCAGTTTAAAAAAAAGACAGTGATGTCATTTTCCAAGAAATTTTTTCGTCATTCATAATACATTTCCTAATATCCACTTCATTAATTACAAACGCTTTATTAGTCAAAATAATATCTTTTAAAAATATCTTCTTTAAGATTAATTTGAAATTCAAGCTTCTTTTAGGAATTACAAATAGGCTCAATCTCCGCATTTGGGAAGTTAATAATAATAACGAAGCGCTCGCGCTTCCAGGGGGACTGGGTTGGGGGCTCCCACCCCAATCCTCTGGAAGCACGAGCGCTTAACTTTGGGGTGTGTGTGTCGTGTGTGCCTACAGGCTCGATCAAAGTACAATGTAACAACGGGTTAAAAGTTGTCTCAACTACATTACTGTAATCTATCTTTAAAATTGTTTTCGCTGGAAGCGAAAATTGGTGTAGAATACCTCTTGTGCTGTTTTAAATTACTTTTGCTCAGAGTGAAAATCGTGTAGAATACTGCGATGCTATGTTAAAACCTATACTTTTCATATAAAACGGTATTTGGCTTGACAGTACTCCCGCACGAACCAATTTTTTGTGTCAGTTTCCCTACTCTTAATGACTTTGGTAGATTTTTTTCCCGCAGGGGCAAGAATGTAAAAAAGGGTCATTAGGCTTCGTGTACCTTTTGCAGGAACTTTTTGCAAAAAATCATTAATTTTAATGATTTTCGTTGAATTTATTTCCGCAGGGTCGAGATTATAGAAAAGGGCATTACGTCTCCATATACTTCCTGCGGGAACCTGTTTGTGCGAAAAAAAATGTCATTAATTTTAATGATTTTCATGCCATTTATCCTCTAAGCTATGGACTTCTTGGTATGAAAACGTCTGTCTGTAGCTCCACTTAATTTCACATTGCAGTATTATTTCTAATCAATTGTATATATTTCTATCCTTAGTATATGAACTGTCATTGTATTAATAATATTTGTCATATGGACTATAGTCTGTCAATAAACCTTTTCATTTTCATAACTAAAATGAACACTTAAATCAGGGGTTCGAGCCACGCTAGTGCTAGTAAAAATAATCATCAAGGAAAATGGTTTTTTTACTCTCCTATTCTTCTGTCTAAGGTCTGGTTAAAAAGAATCTATAAACTTATTAACTTATCTATATACTTTCATCCGGGTTTTGAATTACACCACTGCTAATAATAGATTTCAGTTACTTACAAACCTACTTTTCTGTCAAACAATTTTGTTATCTACAACCTGCAAGACAGAACATTAAAAGTTTAAATGAAATCCAAATTACACACACACACACACACGTATATAAATATAATTCTTCCTTTCTCTAATGTTCCTGATGCAAAGGATTTGAAATTAAGTTGTGGTTCCTTATACGGAAAACCCACAACTTATAGACAAAATCAAATTTTTCCAAAGAAAACCGTTTTCCAAATTCAAAGTTCAATTGAAACTCACGCCCTTGTAAAAGAATATATTTATTTTTCATTATTTCCAGCTTTTAGGGCAGTTTTGAACCTTTCCAGCGATGTATAATTAATATTTATAGGTAAAGTACTTAATGTTTTGCGAGTGACTTCATACTTATACATATATCAGCCTACTTCTTTCTGAGAAAAAAGACAAGTCCCCCTTTTAAATTTCTTTATACGAATTTGATTCCAAAGAAAATTGTTTTAAAAGGCGCGCAATTATTTTCAATTTATTTTGTGCACTCATTCCAGCATGAGACATTAATTTTAAAATTTTAATAAAAAAATTTCATCTAATCCAATATCACAAAATCTGTTGCCTAGCGACGCTGCTCTGTTGCCATGGAAATGGAGACTTCATTAATAACAGACAACATCCATGTAGATCTTTAACATAACTTTCATTACAGTGTAATACAAAGTTGCCGTAAACCTCGTTTTACAGGTTATGCATAAAAATGTTTATACATATTTTCACATTTGATGTTATAAAAAAATAACTATGCATCGTAATTGGATGAAATTTGGCAAGCAGATTGAAAATGAGGTTAGTGCATTCAGAGAAAAAAACTTTGATCACTTACTCCGATAGGGACGATGTTATAGTGCGTTGAGCACAAGACATTTAAAAAAATAATTATTTTGAAAAAATCATATGTTAACAAGTTTATATTTATGACCATTTTTTTTTTTAATTTGATGTTTGGTGTTATAAAATATATTTTTAATTTTAAATCAGCGCTCCTGATAAAGTTTCTTAAGACCTTTCAAATGAGATATATATATATATACAGTGGTGGGCACCGTTAACTAAAAAGTTAACTTCGTTAACCGCTAATCCGTTAACCAAAAAGTTAACTTCGTTAACCGTTAATTCGTTAAACATGTAACGGAAGTTACCGATAAACCGTTAACGTTAACTTTTATTATAAAAAAAATGAAAAACAATATATATATATAATTTAATTTTCCCTCTTCTTCTCGTTCTCCATTTTGTCCATGAGATGCATGTTGCCCTTCATGAAAATTAGCATATCAAAGTTTTCATCAGACAGGGATGATCTCTTGGCCCTCAGGATGTCCTTGCCCATAGAGAACAAACGCTCCACTGCAGCACTGGAGGGGATGGCTGTGTTGAACTTGATGAACAAGTCCACCAACACTTGCTCACCCAAGAAGGCAGCATCTGTCAGCAAGTCCTTGGAGTTGGTCTCCAGCCAGGTCTTGACCAAGTTCTGGGCCTTGCCCTTGAGTGACCTGTGGCTTCTGCTGCTCTCTTTTGTCTGGATGACAGCACTGAAGAAGTCATCCTCCTCCTCCTCCTCGTTGTTGCTGCCTCCACTGTTGCTGCCCACTTCGTTGGACTGCTGCTTCATGGCCTCCTCGACTGTACCCTCCATGCTTTTCCTCACCCTGGCGACCTTGGTGTTGTCATACTTGTCCAACCAGATGAGGCGAAACCTGGGATGGAACTCAAATGGCAAATCTTTCCGCCTGATTTTACAGTCGACCATGTTTTGCTCAAACCAATGCCATAAATAACTACCATATTTGGTAAGACACAAATTGTGGCGACGGAAACAAATATATCGCCTGATTTTGCACTGCGGAAATGGAAATTCGTTCATCACTATTAACAGTGGCGGATTAATTGCGCACCTGCTCAGCACTGAAAATATATAAAACTTTTAAACGTTTATTTATGAATTTTTTGGGTTAACGGACTTGAGTTAACGGAAGTTAATTAGTCCGATAATGATTTTCAAAGTTAACTTAAAAGTTAAATCGTTAACGAAAAAGTTAACTTCGTTAATTAACGATTAACGGATTAACGGTTTGTGCCCAGCTTTGTAATATATATACAGTATATATTACGGCACGGTACGGAAAAAGAGAGGACCTAAAATCCATGGAATATTATACCCCAAATGAACAGGAAATTCAGAGAAATTCTAAAGCAAAAGATTTAGGGGTTGTAATGACTGATGATACGAAATTTTAAACACAAAATAAGATAGCAGTAAACAGAGCAAAGAGAGTAACTGGGTAGATAGGGTACTGAGAACCTTTAAATCCATGGAATATTATACCCCAAATGAACAGGAAAATCAGAGAAATTCTAAAGCAAAAGATTTAGGGGTTGTAATGATCAACGGGTGCAAAGAACTAAATTACTGTGAAAGGTTATGCGAATTAAACCTATATTCACTGGAAAGGAGAAGAGAGAGATACACCATTATTTACACTTGGAAAATAATGGAGAAACTACTCCCTAATCTTACTCTGAACCCCGTAACTCCCCAAACAACAGTGAAAAGTAGAAAAGGAAGACTGTGTCGTGTTCCCAAATTAAAGGCTAGACAGGGAACATCCTTAACCCTGAAAGAAAATAGTTTTGTTGTGAGGACCAAAACTGTTTAATCAGCTGCCCAAAGATCTAAGGAACACGAGTGGTGTTGCAGTGGACATCTTCAAAAGAAGATTAGACGTCTGGCTCAGAACAATCCCCGATGAGCCGGGCGTACCTGACCAGTGACTATGTGAGGTGGAGAGTACAAGAAGCCAACTCTGCTTCACCAGGCCAACTCGAGAGGAAGGGCGACAAGCTTGACCTTCATGAAATGAGGAATCATCGCACAGAACATTTGAAAGGTTGAAAGGTGTGTGTGTGTATGTGTGTGTGTGTGTGTGTGTGTGTGTATACTAGATATCGGTCATGTGACTTAATGAGTCAACTGTCAATGAACATCTTACGAAATCAAAGTTTTCGCCCCGTGTTCATATAAATGTCAATAATTCAAACACTACAAATCATAAGAGGCATAAGAAAATCATTCATTACAGAGAAGGGAATTTGCACACAAGTTTTCGTCTACAAATTTTTTGTCTGGTTAACATTTTTATTTTTTGTTGATTTTTATTTTCGTTACTAAACACCTATATTTGAAGCTGACGGGGTCATAAAAGAATGTTTTTACTTTTAATTACGTTTGTCGGTTAGAGCTTTTAATTAAAGAGCTTTCTAAAGATATATGGCTCGCTCATATAGTAAAATTCAACATTGTTTTAAAAGTAATGATTAAAAAAAAATAGGTTCTGTGTTGGACCTCCTAAAAAAGAAATGTGTCATAAACAGCGCATAGTACAGACACACGCAGTATTTAGAAAGAATATAAAAATAGAGAAGCGTATCTAAAATTGTTGGAACTATTTTTTTTTTTGGCTATTTTTGCTAATATTTTCCGCACTTTGATAGGATGGCCTGAAGTCATAAATTGAGATTTGACCGTAATGACACTCCTACAAAAGAATCCTTTTGCTGACCATCCTTACGAAGTTTTTTCATGATCGTTAATATGTTTAGAAACCGTTTAGATAGGCATTTTAAAAATATTAACGTTGTTTAAAATAATAAGACAATTAGCAACAGGAGCTCTTGGGGTGACATGCCAGCGTGTGATATACCAGCAATAAAATTATATTTAAAAAAAATTAGACTAACACGAACTTAGATGTAGCTCGTAACGTAAACTAATCCACTTTTTGTTATACTCTTCATACTTTTTTTTTAAATTTTCTTATCTTCTCTTTACTTGCATGTCTGTAGTTTGCATGGTATGACAGCGTTTGAGTTAGGAGTGTTTTGTATGGTTTGTAAGCGTTCTTATTTTACTTCTTTTCATCTTTCACCCCTTTCCTATTCTCTTCGACTATTTTTCCGACTTGTCGGCAGTGGCTGGCGATGATGATGATGGTCTTTCTCTTCTCTTTTTCTGAATGAATGTTAACCCACGAATGATAGGTTTTGCTTCTTACTTAACCCCTTATTCTCTTCTTTTAACCCCCTACTCTCTTCTTTCTCTCCGGGCTAACCTTAGAGTGGATCTTAGGGTCTTTGTTAGCCTTAGCTTCTGTAGATCTGTAGATCCATTGAAAAGCGATCTTAATAATATTTCTACTACAACTAAATAATAATAATAATAATAATAATAATAATAATATAATTATTATTATTATTATACTCCACTTTCATTCTAAATTTCCTCTAATATACACGAATGATATTTTTCCGTTGCTATGAATATACAGAGACCATTCTATTACTTTGCTACCATTCATTGTTCTTGGCAGTACTGATAAAATTTAAAAAAATATTTTTTTTTGCATAATTATGTGGTGAAGGAATCCTATTAACGTATAAACAAACGGATGATGAAGAATATTAAACTCTATCAAATGAAATGACCAAAATTGTACAGTATTTAGGATAAGAACCCGTACCAATTATTGTATAACAGCTTTGCAATCTTCACAACTCAAAACGCACTACTTTTTACGGCGTATGGAATAAGTACTTTGTATGGCATACAGGTGGCGCCGCTGTTAAGTTAAAAGAGGCATATTTTTTCGTGAGCATCGCTACACTAACACCTATCGCAAAAAGAAGCGCAACACGCAACTGGAGCACCACGTTTAGGTTATAACAGTAGTGTGGGATAAAGGTTTTTAAAAGTAGAGTATGCCTATAAAATATTTTAAAAACCAATCTATATCCTCAGTATAACCTTTTTAATGTTATACCTTACAGAAAGTTATATATATATATATATATATATATATATACCAAGAGTAGCTATTAATAAGCCTAAATATGTCAAGAGGTTATAGTCCTGCCTAAAATGCATACAAGGCCTTTCATCATGTAGGGACTATATTCTGTAGGGTAACCAAGGCCACCCATATTTACGGTAATCATTAATCGATACACACCAGTAGAAGACTCCTTTTCTATCTACCTTGGCTGCGCCGGGCCTGCACAGTACTTTTTTTTCCTATTTAGCTGTGTACTACTACACAATTTCGCCAATATGAAGCGAAATCAATGCACCGATTCGTCCTGATGGGCGAAGATACATAATCTCAACTGTCACGGATAGCGAAGCATTTCAAAAAGGACGAATTTTCTTTGCATTCCCAAATTATGCGAAATCAGACTCTACTTTAGGTTAAGTTAAATAAAGTGTATTAGGTTAAAATAATTTTCGGACGATTTGGCCATTCGATTGATTTTCAATTTGAGGAAATGGCCCATGTTCGTTGTTCAAAGCCTATGAATTGGAAAAATCCTGTTGGATTTGGCAGATGACTGACTGCGCTTCAGATATGATAACGCTGAAATACGGTACTAAAGTTATGAAGAACAAGCGCTTCTATAAAAACAAGTGAACGTATAACAAGCAATAGTGACTCTTGCATAAGTAAGATCATGCAAGAAGTTTAAAAGGGCAGTGGAATAAGTGATTTGAAAGTTAATTAATTACATAAAAACCAGATTCAAGCCAGGCAAATTGAGAAAAGTTACATATTTGTTTGTCCGCCCAGTAGCGCAAATGTTACGGTAGCGGACTCTAAGCGATGGGGCTCTGGTTCGCTCCCGCCTGTTGGTTCCTGGGTTGGGTTAAGTTGGCCACTTACCCTGTCATTGCTCGAGCTAAAGGTGACCCTTGGGACAAATTCACCTCTACATCGTGGACAAATTAGTTTCCTGGCTGCATATATATATATATATATATATTTGTTTCAACTTGGAGAAACTGTAGGCCTATACAGGCGGAGCTATACAGCTTAGCAAAGGGAAAATGCTAAAAAATACAAGACCCAAATTCAAATTTCTGTCCACCAAATAATATCGTACTTTTTCTAGGTATTGCGCTATTACAGGACCACCTACAGTATCTACAGACTTATACAGTACCTACCTATCCCCTACGTATTTGCCTACATTCACCCCAAGTTCTCATACAAAGACGGGGGATTAACACTTGTGGTAAACGGGATTTTATATACAATATTCCTCGTAATCCCTCCCTTAGGACACCATCCAACGAAGTTAATTTATTCCAAAGATTTTTATTGACATCTTTCGTACATAAAAATGTTATTGACACGTCTCTCTTCTAATCAGCAGAACTTGAAAAGAACCCCCAAATCCGAATGCACACTAAGGTGCCTAAATATAAAAAAGACTTAACATAGTAAAAATAAATAGATAATACTCGTTGGCATCTGAAAATATTTTCGTGCGAACATCCAGATTTGCACAGAAGTTTGTTACCTAGTAAATGAATACACACACATACACACACACACACACAGAAAGTCGACAAACGTAAATAAACAAGGGATACCACAACCATTGTCCTCAAAATGAAAGGCAAAACTCATCGATAGAATGCCAGGACGTGTGTCAGCTTTACATAATGTAGAGGAGAAAGCAGCATAATTCTCAATATCTTGATTCAATAAATTTGTTATTATTTATTGACTTCTATTATCAAATAAAAAGCTATGGAAAAACTAAGCGTGTCTATTTACTTTTGTCAACACTGTGTGTGTGTGTGTGTAATGTCCATGATGTTTACTATAATCGCAGCTTACAGAACCTATAACTTTTCTCTTTTACAATAATGTCCTCAACAGAGGCTAATATATACTTCCAAGTCTCGAGAAAAGTCTCTCTCTCTCTCTCTCCTCTCTCTCTCTCTCTCTCTCTCTCTCTCTCTCTCTCTCTCTCTCTCTCTCTCTCTCCGTTTAACTTGGGTAAATGCAAAGTGATGCACATTGGCTACGCCAATCCCAAGTCGGACTACTCGATGTTGGGTAGTAATATCGAGGTGACTGATTTAGAAAAGGACTTGGGTGTGCTAATTAGCAGCGACCTTAAGTTTACGAAACAGTGTGTAGAGGTGGAAAAGAAAGCCCAGAAACTATTGGGTTATATCAGGAGGCAATTTCAGTTTCGGAACAAGGAGATTGTGCTCTCGCTGTACAATTCCCTTGTTCGGCCGCACCTGGAGTATGCTGTGCAGTTCTGGTCGCCCACCCTCAGGAAAGATATTGAGAGGCTGGAGCGAGTGCAGGCGAGGGCCACAAAGTTAATCCCTTCCGTTAGGCATATGGGCTACAATCGACGGTTACGCGCCCTGAACTTGTTTTCGCTTGAAACTCGGAGGCTGCGCGGTCAACTGATCGAGGTTTTCAAGCTCTTACGCGGGCTCAACGATGTCGATTTTAGAAGTATGTTTAGTTTAAATGATAACCCAACTCGCAACAATGGTTGGAAGTTGCATTGGAAACGGTTTAGGACTAGTGTGGTGGGAATTACTTTACGTATAAGATCTGTGACACATGGAACAGGTTACCTTCGGAAGTTGTGAACAGTTCCTCTGTGGATCAGTTCAAGAAAAGGGTAGACGAAATCTTGCACACTATTTGAGTGTGTAAAGACATTTAGGACCTTAGTCTGCGGAAATTTCTTTTCCTATAAAATAGTTAATATCTGGAACCAACTTCCCTCAGAGGTTGTTTCCAGTCAAAGTGTAAATGTGTTTAAAAATAGGCTAGACAAAGTACTGAATACTCTCATAGTTTAAGACTAAAACATAAGAAAACTCTGCAGGAGTTCGCTTGCACGGTGTCTCTGTGAGCAAGCTAAATATAGAGCTATTTATATATTCTCCACTTTCCTGTAAAATTTCCTTGGCTACTTTTCCAGGGTCAAGGTATTTTCTTCAACCTTTTTCCGTACCTGCCTCTGGCAGGGAGGGAGCGGAGGGTGGGGAGAGAGCCTTCTACTTTTCTATCCAGTTTTCTACTACTGCTAGGATAGTTGAAAAAAAAATAAACTTTTACAAAATTTTCCCTGGCACCCGTTGCCATTGGTACCTCCTCGGTATGGGCCGCAAGGCCTTTTGAGGTACTTCTTTTCCTTGTAACTCTTGTCTCTCTCTCTCTCATATTAAAATCTATTAATCCTTTAAATTTTTTGCATGCAAAGATTTAATCTTCAATTAAAAAAACCTCTCAAAATAAGGTTGCTCGGTGTCTCTGTGAGCAAGCTAAATATAGAGCTATTTATATATTCTCCACTTTCCTGTAAAATTTCCTTGGCTACTTTTCCAGGGTCAAGGTATTTTCCTCAACCTTTTTCCGTACCTGCCTCTGGCAGGGAGGGAGCGGAGGGTGGGGAGAGAGCCTTCTACTTTTCTATCCAGTTTTCTACTACTGCTAGGATAGTTAAAAGAAAAATAAACTTTTACAAAATTTTCCCTGGCACCCTTTGCCATTGGTACCTCCTCGGTATGGGCCGCAAGGCCTTTTGAGGTACTTCTTTTCCTTGTAACTCTCTCTCTCTCTCTCTCTCTCTCTCATATTAAAATCTATTAATCCTTTAAATGTTTTTGCATGCAAAGATTTAATCTTCAATTAAAAAAACCTCTCAAAATAAGGCAACGTATGAAAATGTTCACGCACACACACACACACATGTACGACTCCGTGAGGTTAAACTCCACACGCCCTATTGATCAGAATTCACAGCGGGAAAGACTGCTGACTAAGAATGTGTAAAACGGTGAAAATCTTCGACATGGCGCGAGAAAACAAAATCTAACTTACAATTTCTTTTTTGATAATCTTTTTTAATAATTTTTAAAATTATTTACGTATTGGAACCTGAACTGCGATATTTCTTCATTCAAATTACGATATTATAAATGTTAGTCGATCTGTATTATACGAGTCATGTGTGACATTATTGTCATTTTTTTGTTATGAATAGATGAAGTTGGGTTAAGTTGGTTAGTGTAGTTAGCGTTAGTTATTTAGTTTGTTTATGAATTTCCTTTCGACGACGAAAGTTCTATAGATCCATTCTATTATTCGTCATATATCAGGCATGGGGTAATCGTAATTTGTAATTGATTGTAATTAATTACATTTTTCATGTAACTGGTAAGTAATTGCAATTAACTAGCTAAATGTAATTACATTGGGAAACAAAAGGTAATTGATGCCATTACTTTCAATTATATTGTTTTTTTGGCTCTCAAGCAGATTGAAAGCTGTACAATACTTGCTCATCATGTCTCGGGGAGATTTCTTTTGAAATAAAATGTTATTCCTTTTATTTGAAATAAAATGTTCCATTTATTTCAAATGTTCCTAACTAAAGTGCCACTTTTTTGGGATCACCTGAAGATCATGGCTCCCAGCCTTCTTTAGTTAGCTTTATAAGGCTAACTAACGAAAATATCATGACCTAACCTAACCAATCGTCAAGGGCGTACAGTTGACCTAACGATTGGTAAGGTTAGTCGTGGTATTTTCGTTAGTTAGCCTTATAAGGCTAACTAAAAAAGGCTGCGGGCCCTGATCTTCAAGTGATCCCTTTTTTGCCCTTATTATTTTGATAAAATAAATACCAGTTATTTTGTCTTATATTAGTATTTTTTGAGTGCCTTATCTTTCGTTTCATTAAACCATATCACCTACATACTGTATGTCCAATGTCCAATTTTCCATAGCAAGAACTTCTTGATGAAAAATACAGTTCGTGCACTGTTGAAAAAAGAGAGTACATTTTATTGACCTAATATTATCTAGTTTTCATTCAAGATGACCAAAACTGAAAATGGAATTGAAATACGTAGGTAGAAAAGCATGACATCATAAATCAAATAGCTTGTATTTATGAAAAAATGCAATTCTTTGTAAGTGTAATTGTAATTAATTTTGTACTAAGTAATTGTAATTAAGTATTTCACCATCTACAGTAATTGTAATTGTAAATGAGAATATGTCGAGTAATTGTAATTAATTACAGTGACCAAGTAATTGCCCCATGCCTGTCATATATATATATGGACTCAACTCTAGGAATGCGTACGGGCCTGATGGTGTCACTCCGATTGTTCTCAAGAACTGCTTCTGTGCCGAGGCAAACTCTTTCGTCTTTGCATTTCATCTGGTACTTTTCCTTCCTGCTAGAAGTTCGTTTTCACTCAGCCTGTCCGCTCTCAACCCTCCAACTATCGTCCAATTACTTTGATTTCTTGCCTTTCTAGTTTTTAATCTATCCTTAATAATAGGAAGATTCTTAAACACCTCACTTCTCAGTCTTCTTTCAGATCGTCAGTATGGGTTCCACAAGAGACGTTCTACTGGCGATTTTCCTGCATATATCTCTGACTCTTGGTTATCCTCCTTCGGGATATTGGTGAAACCTTTGCTATCGCGTTAAACATATTAAAAGATTTTGATAGAGTCTTGCATATATCCTTAATTTCGAAACTGCCATCCTTCGGTTTAGTAGTATAGCCGCAAAAGGGGAGAGTGCAAGAATGTTGCAGGTTATTATGTAATGTTGCAAAGGGGGTGGGGTTGTTGCAAAGGGGGTGGGGGTTGTTGCAAATGGGCTGTTGCAAAGGGGTGGGGGGGAAACTTGGAGGCGGCGTTATCCCCCAAGAGAAAGGAGGAGGAGGAGAGAAAGAAGGAGAGGTCTGGCAGGAGCCAAGTGCACATTAAGACTTCAGCCGAGTTGGCGTTGTTTTATAGGCTCCTAATCAGCCAGTTGGCGTAAATGGCTTGAGTTGCCAGATACCGCGATACCATTGTATACATTATTATAGACTCCTAATCAGCCAGTTGGCTGTAAATGGTTGTCAGATACCTTTTTAGCAGTATTATTGTATACATTATTATTATATACGTCTAATTAGCCAAGGGGGAGAGGTACACATGCAGTAGTTACACATGCAGGAGAGAGCTGAAGGAGGGAGAGAGAGCTGAAGGAGGGAGAGAGAGCTGAAGGAGGGAGAGAGACGCCTGAAGGAGAGAGAGAGCTGAAGGAGAGAGAGAGAGCTGAAGGAGAGAGAGAGAGAGAGTAGTTGCCATTGATAGCAAGGCATATTATTTTCGTTTTCCTAACCTAAGAGGCCACTAAGGGGTTTACCAAAGGGCCAAAAAAAAAGGACCAGAGGTCCTTGCTCGGCTGGAGCCGAGCTGGGAATGAGTATTCACCAACTTCGCGGTCTTTTATAAGCCTCTATTCTGGCTGAGTTGCCAGATCACGCCTTGTATTGGTGTGCTGAGTTGCCAGATCGCACCATGTATTCTAATAAGCATTGTGTACCACAATATGGTAGATGAATTAAATAATTATACACTTAATTGAAATATAGATGTATATAGTGTTTTACAATAGATGTATATAGTGGATTATATGCAAAATATAACATTAACTTGAGCTTCCTTGAAGTTGAACTTATCGAAACAAATAACGTAGTTATCCATAATTCAACCAACCATAGAAAACAGAATTATAGAAATATATATATATATATATATATATATATATTATGAAAATCATACCAAACGTATATTATTTTAAACTATACGTAAACCACAATATATATATAGTTAATCAGTTGGAAGAATCAAACATATAAAATAACAATATGTTTATATAGATATTCAATTGGAAGATTCAAAGACGTAACAAATAACGTAGTTATCCAACCAACCATAGAAAACAGAATTATAGAACGATGCAATTCGAAACACATGAGTCTCATCCCCTGCGAAGAAAATTGAAAAACGAAATTTAAAGAAACGAAGAAAGTTGGAAATAACCAAAAAAATTATCTAAGCTGCATCAATATGTATAACGTTGCAGTATTCGCTTGAAGAAAGGAGAGGTTGCAAACTCTACTTGAATAAATGTAATTACCTAAACTGCACGCGAAGGAGTTTAAATAGATCCAGCAAATAAAGCCTTTGAACAATGATTTCATGTTTCAGAAAGATTTACGCGTTAATAGAATTAGTAAAGTTACCCAATAAATAAATCGTTAGACAGAAATGATTTTTATAAGGGATACCCAACTAATAGCAAACGTGAATAAAGAGTTCCAATTCATGTGAATGAGATAACTAAAATTTTAGTTATTGTATTATCATAAGACTACATCAATATTTACTATAAATACGAGTATATTTAATATTCTTCATTAACAAAAGCTTTAAAACCAGATCTCTAAAATATTTCCAACTTTCTTCGTTTCTTTAAATTTCGTTTTTCAATTCCCTGCGAAGAAAATTGAAAAACGAAATTTAAAGAAACGAAGAAAGTTGGAAATACCCAAAACATAATCCGATAGAGGAAAGGATTTCCGAGAATCTGCCCAACTCGGTCGGCCATATTTTACCTTTCTACGAGTCAAATCAAGCAAAACCTCGCCTCACTCCTTGTTTTCAGCATTCATTCATTTCACGTTTTATTGTGAATTTCATCCCATATATATATATATATATATATATATATATATATATATATATATACCCTTTGGATAACCTTTGGTTAGCTTCCGCCCGAATTGTTCATTCTGACGAAGGTCAAGCTTTCCACTCCACCTTAGACCTACAGTTTAACGTGGAACCATCAACAGCCCAGCGTCTTAACCACTAGGACACGTAGGGTACCCATTTATCTGCCAACCACTTTCTTTTATTATGTGTAATGACCACCTTAGACCTACAGTTTAACGTGGAACCATCAACAGCCCCAGCGTCTTAACCACTAGGACACGTAGGGCACCCATTTATCTGCCAACCACTTTCTTTTATTATGTGTAATGACCACCTTAGACCTACAGTTTAACGTGGAACCATCAACAGCCCCAGCGTCTTAACCACTAGGACACGTAGGGCCCATTTATCTGCCAACCACTTTCTTTTATTATGTGTAATGACCACCTTAGACCTACAGTTTAACGTGGAACCATCAACAGCCCAGCGTCTTAACCACTAGGACACGTAGGGTACCCATTTATCTGCCAACCACTTTCTTTTATTATGTGAATGACCACCTTAGACCTACAGTTTAACTCCGAACCATCAACAGCCCCGCGTCTTAACCACTAGGACACGTAGGGTGCCCATTTATCTGCCAACCACTTTATTTTATTATGTGTAATGACCACCTTAGACCTACAGTTTAACGTTGAAACCGAATGTTATTTTTAAAATATAATTATGATATATTTCTTTATACCCTCTCGATTACATTAGTGACTAATGATGCGGGAAATTGAGTAAATGGAAATATTATTTTCTCGAAAACTATGGGTGATAGAAAACTTCTGAAACCATATTTGGAATCAATATCAAAAGTTCTATACGAATCACCAAATAATTTTCAAAGGAGAATAAGAGCATTAATTCTATTAGTGAAAATATAAAGATGCAATTACTCGTCCGTACCCGTTATAGCGGAATGGTACACGTCATAGCTCCACCCAGCTACATCGGCAGCCAATCACGACGAACATCTGGTCTTTTGGGCGGAGCTTGGCGAATGTGCATATAAAAGGGGATATTTTCAGTTGGGAGTAACAGTAGCTATTTTCGCATCAGTGAATAATCATTCCTCAACCATGGACCTGTACGTCTCCCCAGATTTGTATGAAGAAAGTGATACTGCAGCATTAACCGCAATTAGTCTTTTCAATGCGATTGATTGTGGCGAATTATTTTCGACGCAAACCGTAGAAGATATTTGCAGTGACGCTCCTTACAATCCGACGCAAGGGACTACCATAGAAATGTAAGTGTCCATAATTCGATTTTATATATATACGGAGAGTTGTAGTATTTCGTCAAATAGATACTAGTCAAAAATGTCAATCAATGTTATTTCCCCATCATGCTAAAATCGAAATTGGTAATCGAACCAAAGATATCTTCACATAATGGGGATCTGTCTGTATACTCTGTATATGTTTTAAAAGCATTATTCCTTTAAGGTCCGATGAGGATTTGACACGTGTTATACAATCTTTTGAAGAACCTCGGAATATGGATGATATACTGATCAGTCAGCAGTGTCACACATCCTCCACCATGGACCTGTACGTCTCCCCAGACTTGTATGAAGAACGTGATACTGCAGCATTAACCACAATTAGTCTTTTCAATGCGATTGATTGTGGCGAATTATTATTTTCAACGCAAACCGTAGAAGATATTTGCAGTGACGCTCCTTACAACCCGACGCAAGGGACTACCATAGAAATGTAAGTGTCTATAATTAGAATTTTATATATATATGGAGAGTTGTAGTATCTCGTCAAATAGATACTCGCCAAAAATGTCAATCAGTGTTATTTCCCCATTATGCTAAAATCGAAATTTTTATGGCGTTCACTCCTCGAACCAAAGATATCTTCACATAATGGGGATCTGTCTGTCTGTATACTCTGTATATGTTTTAAAAGCATTATTCCTTTAAGGTCCGATGAGGATTTGACACGAGTTATACAATCTTTTGAAGAATCTCGGAATAGGGAGGGTATACTGATCAGTCAACAATGTCACACCGAAATAATGTAAGTGTTTTTCGATCTTTTTGGGATAAGAAGACACAATATATTTTCATAAATTTATTAAATGAAAGAAATCAGTACAATAAACGAATATACCGTTACAAATATACGAACAAAAACATTATAATATACAACGAGTACGTACAATTGGAAAACGGTTTTTTATCTGTCTGCATACCATTTCATCGTTTCGGTGAGTGTGACACGGGTCAAATAAATTTAAAAAATTTATAAATTCTTTATCATTTGACATATGCATGAGAAATGAGACACAGTACATTCCGCAAACATTAGTAAAATATCCCTGCATACGAAATGGGTTCCATACAACTTCGGGAATATGTAACTGAGCGAGAAATTTTACAATAATAGGGTCACTCCAGGGTTGAGTACCGAGTGAATCAAAATAGTACAGGCGCTGTCTATTTTTAAAATAGACAGCGATCCAGTGAATCCCTTCATTACCGATGATGTCTGTGTTCACAATAAGACTACCGCATTCTCGCGTACTTGGCAAACTCAATGTTTCATTCTTCGCAAACACGCCGATAAATTTGGAACGTGTGACTCGCTCCATTACTTTCTGAAGTGTATTAGCATCCATTTTAAAAGTCAGTGATAACGCTTCTAAATCTATCTACTTCTATTAGGGCTTGCGATTCGAGATATACTAGTACACTAATAGGAGCGTCTATAGGCTTGGCGAATTCCAGCCGCACTGAGATGTTACCGCTCTGCTGTGGTGTTAAATGGGTATTTACGCTAGCAGATAAGTCAGGTGTAATGTCAAACGGATAAAGGTTAAATTGATCAATGAATTCTTCCTGCGTTACCCCATTACCAAGCTCATCACAATCACCTGCAATATGGGTCAGATTACTATAGGCTCTGGCACAAAGAGGTAACACAGCGTCTGATGAATAGTCCGTACCCATTGTTCCACCCAAAGCAGTGCCATTAACGTATAGAGTTATATTTTTAAGTCCGAAATTCTCGAATTTAAAGGCACTCTTTTTATATTTTCCATTCACCGAAGCGTGGTCCTGCATGCCGATTAATATCCTTTTAGGAAGATTTCCCAGGGCAATGTTTTCTATCTGCTTCGATGCCAACCCTGCAGGAACCGTATATAGTTTGATCTGCACTCTGTTAATAGGATATTTCACTGTAGCGTTTAGTAAATTTTTCTCAATTTCTAGTTGTTTTGGTGAACTTAATTTCACTCGCCGTACGCGGAGGTATGTGTCCATAATGTGAACCACAACGGACTTTGCACCCTCTTCTTGATTCGCATCCAGATTTAAGCAGATCTCAGGACTCGTGCGGGTGAGCTTTATTTTCATATCCACCCCGTTCACAAGCAACTTCTCCTGGAAAGTGAAATCTGTGTGCAACCGTCCAAAACACTCGTATATTTTCTTTTTAGAATTTTTAAATTTGTCCTTTATACTATTTTCATCTTTAGTTTGATAATATCCCTCCGCACTTAAAAAGGTAGCCTTCGCTTCTTTGGAAAAGTTGAGGACATTTTCCAAATAGGCTCGTAGATGATAGTACCCCGTGCCTGCCGATATGTTGGTCTGATTTAAATATACGTCACACTGGTTGAATATGGCGTGCAGAAAGTTTGTTTCAGGGTATACAGCATATTTGTCATCGCAGGCCGTTCCATCAGAATGGGCTATACGTAGCTTAGCGTACATGTGCACACAGCTTGGATCAAAAAAGTAAGGACCTGAGCTGGGTATCACGAATTCTATAGGTGCACTCGGTGAACTAATTGTGTTTAAAGGGTTAATTGTAATAAAGTCACTGTGCTCAATAGAAACTTGGGTTGGCGGGAGCTCAAAAAAGGACAGCTCCGATTTACAGCATTGTGAACTACATGGGTGGATGAAGCGTGCCATGGCGAAATAGTGACTCCTCTCTCGACAAGTGGTAAACAAACTATGATTCATGAGATCAATATCCTTAGCTTATATCAGTCAAAAAAGTGGTCAACCATAGGTTTCATTCGCTTACAGCATTTCTTTTTTGATAGCCTTTTACGTTTAATACCACGTGACCCCTTCTTCTTCCGGGGAGCCCTCTTCTTCTTCCCGCCACCACGCATTTTTCTCTTTGCATCTTTGATGATTTCGTTCCGTGTACGCTTTAAATGTTTTTTTAGAGCTTCTTTAGGTTTAGCCCCGGCCAATATGTCTTCTGCAGTGTTAAGGCCTGATTGTAGCGCTTTCCTTCCAAGGTATCTGGCACCCCTCTTCAGCAAAGGAACAGCCGTACGTAGTATGGATGAAAAAATGGATCCAAGTCCACTACCGCGCTGGTATCGCATCCCTCGATAGACGGTGAAAGGCTTTCTATCCATTATAACTCAGTGCGTCGAAAGTGTAGCTTCACTGTTAAGCTCCCGTTACCGAATGGGAAGTTTTCGCCCTCAATCGTTCTTATATATATTGTGATATTGGTTATTAAATTAGTTGCGACATTCACATAATGGGGCCTGTCATATGTAATACTCAAACTCCTTCCTCTATGGTTGGGGATGTGAGCAATGCGCAGCAGGCGTGCCTGGGTATCCCCAACAAACTGGTGCTCCACTATATTACTGTAAATATAGCACATGTCTGGGGACCTTTCAGCCAATTTCTCCATCTTCAATTGATACATTAATCTGGACAAGTTATACTGTGTCTCGTGAAATGTGTCTCTTTGGAAGGCTGCGCTATATCGGCCGTTGGTTAGAATTTTGAACTTTCTATGTTCTTTAAGACGTCTGTTAGTCTTTGATTTTAGGATTAGTGTATGTGCAGGGTTGTTTACGATTTCATATACTAAATCATTCGTAAGGTTTGAGTTTCTTAAACTCACGTTTAAGCCTCTCACAACATCCTCGGCCGAACCATATTGACCCGGCCCTAGTCTTACTTCTGTACTGTAATACCGTGTAATCTTAGTCCGAGCGATGCGCATAGTTTCATCCATAGCTACCCCAGCTTTTTCACACTCGTCAATGTCTCTAAGAATCGTAAAAACGGTTTCTTTATGTTCAATATTTAAAAAGACGGTGTCCAGCTGAATTTCGCATATCCCCACCTCATACGAATCACGACCCAATTCAATGTGCCCATGGAGTTCTGTTACAAAGTTGGCTAGCGTGTTGTTAGGGTGTACAGACAGGGACGAGGAGGACGGGAGTGTGACGTAGAAATGGTTAGGAGCCATGTTGCATACTATTTAAGCTTCATTATTGCATCAGCTTTTATATAGGTGTTGAAGCTTTCTGGGTACCCTAGCCATTTCACCAGGTACATTTTTCTCCTTCCTGAACCTTTGCTTCCTAAAATTTTCTCAATTTTAAACACATTTTTTTCTAAATTAAACGCAACTTTCTGCAATTCCTCGCGGTAAAAGCCTCCTGAGATTTCTTCCCCATTCAAATCTTCAATGTAATACATCATTATACACCTTTAGGTCTCACAGCCCTAACTTTAAAAATCTCGCGTGTCCATCCTTGCTCAAAACCCTTTGCGAATTTATTCCCCGAACGCGACAGCCTTACATAATCATTGATTTTGAAGCGCACAGAGTGTGGTGGTGGGTGGTGGTGGTGATCCATCTCTTCTCGGGAGCGTACCTCTTTCTAAAACTTCGTTAGGTGTTGCCCCAATCGTGCGATGGTGTGAGCGGTTGTAGGATGATGCCAATGATTCCAGAATGTCTAGAAATCTGTATGTGTTTTTATGTGTAAAATAACGGTGCATGCGTTCCTTTATGGTGCGCTGAACTCTTTCAGCTAAAGAAGCCTTATGTATAGAATTGGTTGTGTAATAGCTGATATTAAACTCTGTCAACATATTCTGAAAAGCACGGCCTATAAACTCCTTCCCCATATCCGTACAAAAATAGCCAGGAACCCTGTTTTCTTTTAACATTAGCGTTTTGGTGGCTTTAGCAACTGTTTCAGGTGATTTATTTTTCAGAGGAACTAGCCACAGATATCTAGAGAACACGTCTATTATGAATAGAATGTAGCGGTAACCATCGTTATACACAGAATATCTTTGCATGTCTGTTAAATCTGCTTGCCAAATAGAATCAATCGAGGAAGCCGTTGTCTTGGCTGTTTTAAACCTTTTTCTCACAGGCTTATGAAGCGTATAAGCGTCCTGCTCCCTCAAAAATCTTTCAACATCTTTTTTTCCTACTCCGTAAACACTTCTGTACAGTCTATCTACGCCGCCGTAAGAGGATGGGGTAGAAATGTCATAATAGCGTTTAGTTAATACGTTAGCCATTTGCGTATTTTAGAGGCACGTGGGTAGGGTTGGTTTAACCTCTTCTTGCTCCTCTTCAAAGGTGTTACCGCCGGGGGTGACGGCGCCTTCAATTGTGTCACAGGCGTTGCATGTTCCAAGTCTTTTAACCTGTTCAGATTTCCTATCAACGTTTTAGGGACATTTATTTGTTGTAGTCTTGCTTTAATATGCTTCCATCCTGATGGTGATGGCCTATCCCACTTTCTCACCAGATCATGGACAATGTCTACGATATTCGATCCCTGTACCTTTGATCCTTCCACAATGATCTCCCCTGTATCGGTCCATTGTATGGCGGGATCCTCATTCAATAGATTATAAAGACTTAAGCCTTTACTCCTCAATGTAAGTGGGAGGGTATTTTTTAATACATGTTCGATATGTTGTGTGGCTAATCTTTTTGGTTGGTCAGCTGTGTCGTCGGGTATAGATCCTATGTCGCCATCGTCCCCCGTGCTGTGCCTAATAACCACAGGAATCTCTGTAGGGCTCTTATAATTTTCGTACTCGTGAAGAAATTTCTGCAGAGCTTCTTGGTATAAGATTCTTTTCTCATCAGGTGTTTTTTCACTGTTTAATAGGGCTAACAATTCGCTTTCCATTCTTTTAAGTCTGCTTTTACGGGGATCTAGATCCGTGTCTCTTTGCAGTGAGGCGTACACCTCGTGGGGAATCACTACCACTTTCTTCATTATATTAATCTAGTCAGTAAAGGACCCAAAACTGAAAATAAGATGGGGAGAAATGACCCTCCTGTTTGTACAATAATTCGCTTTTTCTTCGCTACAGTTTGGCTTTTACGAGCGAGTGCACGTATTATGTTCTTGTAGCGGCGTAGGCGAGCCTTCTGATGGGTTTTCATTGATACATTGCAATTTATAACGTTAAGACAGATTTCACAGATGCATTTTAAAAAGTCGGCATCGATATTTTTAATAAACATCTGCTGCATTGCCCGGGCAGTCGATGATAGATTTTTATTAATTCACGGTATTTCTTTAGTCTCTTTGTCATTCTGGAATATACACCGTTTCAGGCTCGTTTGGAAATATATTCGTTCGCAGAAGCACTCTAAACGTGTTTCGCGGATGAAGGTCGCAAAGCAAATATCCGTAACGCGTGCTTGTAGCTTCTTTATAAACTTCCAAAAACTCCTTACGCTGATTCGGGAACATTTGATTGGCTAATACCCCAATTTGTGATACATCTCTACGTTGCGCGAATAAGACTAGATATTGCGTATTTAACGACACATCGCGCATGTATCTATTTTTGAAAAATAGATTCTGATTGATGAAGAACACGCTTATGTTAAGATGGTGGGAGAATACTGTAAATGTCTCGGCAAACGTTTTATCCATCTCCAACATGAGATCGTCAATTACAATGATTGTATGTTCATTTCCCTTTAACGAATTAACGTCATATACGCCTTTGTGGAACAAAATATCATCTTGGTACTCGTTGAACACTGATTGATACGTCGAATAGCACCATATAACTTTACGCACAAATTTCGAGAACATCTCCCCCTTTTCTTTAATGATTTTAAGCATAAACACAGTTTTACCACATCCTGTAGGTCCAGATATAATACATGTGGATGGGCTCGTGAATCTGAATTTTTCTACAGAGTCCATTTCTAACACGTCACACTCCTAAGTGAGTCATTTACAAAATATTACAAATTTTGAGTGCTGATCCTTATATTTCTTCTCCCACAGAACCGTGAATGACGATGAGGTAGAGCAGCCCATCATTACGGATGACCTCGACGACAGTGTAGTTGTGATCTCCTCCCCTGAACCCTCACCAGCGATACCGGTAACACGTCCAAAGCGGAGGTATGAGATACCCACGTCAGGTATAAAGCGACCGAAATACGCGTCTGTTGCAGCGGTAATAGATCCCCAACCCTCAACCTCTTACGCAACAACACCCCCAGCAGCACCTAATATATCCCCTTATTCATCCGCCGCCCCCCGTTCTGTTAAGTCTACAATAATAGAGCCCCAACCATCAACCTCCTACGCAACAGGGCCCCCATCAGCAGCACCTTCCGCTAATATATCCACTAATTCATCCGCCCCCCGTTCTGTTGAGGATGGTATAACGCTGGAATTGGTGCGATCCGCAGCCCCCACCCCAGCCTTGACTAGAAATCGGTATAGAGTCAGGGTCGACCCTAGAGTCATGTATAGCAATGGTATTGAGCGCGGACTACGCCGGGTTGTAGAGCGTATTATAGAGTTTGCTCTTCAGAATCGTGACGAGCGTGAAGTCAGGACGAGTATGTCCTTTGGATTCGGGTCAGATGACGGTGATGTAGACGATTATTGGGTGATAGTGCCATTTAGACGTTTGGCGGCTGAAGATGTAGAATATATATTAGGGCGTATAATGCAAGCCGCCCAAAGTAGTATAGCCTTCAATATGGACAACTTCACGGTAAATATTGACCATGTATACCGTGTTGCGGGTCATAGTGCCATACCGTATACTCTTAACTTCAATTCTCAAGCTATTTATAGACGGCATATAAACGTCGATCGTGGTTGCGGCTTTATAGCAGTACTCTTAGCACGTATGTTTACTGTACAAAATACACGAACTCAAAAAATTTGGTTGCCTACAGTCGTGGAGCATGCCCGTAAACTAGCTGAAGACTGTGAACTTGAATTTGACTGTAATATGGGTCCTGAAGAGCTGAGAAGGGTAGAACAGGAAATGAATGTCCGCATAGTTGTGTTTGGGTTGGATGATCGTCGTAGGACTGTGTATGTTTTTAAAAGCTGTGTGAGAGATCGTACAAGGCCCCTACTTATTTTAGGATTGTCAGGGACAACGTATCTCCCCATCCGTAATATAAGGTGGCTTTACGCGAGTTATGACAAAAGTCGAAAATATGGGAGACATCATGATTTGTGTAAGGGGTGCCTCGAG
This sequence comes from Bathynomus jamesi, assembly GCA_023014485.1. NCBI lineage: Eukaryota > Metazoa > Arthropoda > Malacostraca > Isopoda > Cirolanidae > Bathynomus > Bathynomus jamesi. The sequence goes on from JAJOZX010002205.1 coordinate 732,674, forward strand.
TTTGCGGATGATATAGTGAGACATTGTAAAGAATGTCACATGGTATGTGAGCAGTGTAAAAGCACCAAATGTGAAAGCCGTGTAGTTGAAGCTGAGAAGAGAGACTGTGATGTGTGTAGACGCACATTTTTCAATAATAGCTGTTTTGATTTCCATAAATCAATTGGCACGTGCAGGAAAATGAGAATCTGTGAATGTGGTATGTTTCACACAATGGATAATTGGGGAAAATTTAAGCACAAGTGTGACGTAATTCACTGTCCTACATGCCAGGAGGAATATAAGGCGGATGGAGTAAAGCATGTATGTTATATGAAAGATGCTAAGCCTAAAAATAACCCCTGTATAACTGTATACTACGATATAGAAACATATACGAACGCTGAAACCAAAGAGGTAATTCCACATTTACTTGTGAGCCAGACTATCTGTGATGAGTGTATGGATATCGAATGTGACGAGTGCCCCAAATGTGGTAAACGGACAAACGTTTTTAAAACGAATGTCAGCGATAGTCCTGTGAAACTATTTGTGTCCTATATTGTCAAGTTAGCCGACAAGTTCAAAAAAATGACTGTGTATATTCTCGCCCATAACGGGGCAAAGTTTGACACGCAGTTCCTTTATAAGGAGTTGCTTGAACACGAATCCTCTGAGATATTTACAGGTGATCCATTGAAAAGAGGCAACAAATTAATACAGATGCAGATAAGAGGCAATGTACAATTTAAAGATACTTTATTATTCACACCTTGTAAATTAGCAAAGCTACCCAAGGTGATGGGAGTAGCAGCTGAAGTTTCCAAAGGATACTTCCCATACACTTTCCTCACCAGCGAGACTTTAAACTACGTAGGCCCACCACCCCCCAAACATTATTTTGACTGCATGGATGAACGTGAAGACTTTGATCGATACTACGACAGTTTTAATGAAAGTAACCCTTATAATATAGCTGATGAATGTGAGCGTTATTGCGTGAATGATGTGCGCGTGCTTAGAGTATGTTTCCAGGCCTTTAGAAGGATGTACATAGCCCGTTTCAAATGCGATCCACTGCAAGTCGCAACCACCATCGCATCATTATGTTTTACGGTGTTCAAGAATAACTTCATGCCGAAAGACACCTTAGCCATTATTCACCGAAACAATCCCCGCAGTTACGGGCACAAGGCTATTTACTGGCTCATACACCTACAGCAACAGACAGGTGTATACATAAAGCACGCCCGCAACACGGGTGAAGTACCCATTAAGATTAATGGACGTGTTTTTTGGGTTGATGGGTTAAGTGAAAACCGTGTCACTGGTGTGAAGACTGTGTACTCCTTTAACGGTTGCTGGTGGCATGGATGCCCCCGTCCTGAGTGCGGAGTCACCGGAGATATCAACGGTAGGTCTCCTGCCGACTGTCTTGCATCGACCCGCACCCGCGATCAACTTATAGGATCACAGTTCACTCACAAAGTCTTGTGGGAGCATGAATATGATGCACGGATGGAGACAGACGAGGTGTACCGTGAGGAAATAAAAGCGATCAAGCGTTCAATGGTGCTGGATCCTCTCAAATGTGGTGATAGCTTGTTTGGAGGACGTACAAATCCTTTCAGACTATACTTCCCACCTACGGAGGGCGTGAAGCTCCATTACTACGATTTCTGTTCTTTATACCCATACGTGATGAAGAGCAATCCGTACCCCGTGGGCGCTCCTGAGAAACTGGTGGGGCCTAGCCTACCATCCATCAATGAATTTTCAAAAAATTTGAATGATCGTTACTTTGGGATCTCTTTCGTAGACGTACTCCCCCCACGCAATTTATGGATGCCGATCTTACCTGTCGTTATCGACGACAAGCTCATGTTTCCCCTGTGCGTGAAGTGCGCGGAAGAGGATAACGGCGAATGTAACCATATACCCCACCAGCGTAAGATCAGAGGCGTATATACAAGTCCTGAGTTGGCCCTAGCCGTGCGCCATGGTTATAGAATACTGAAGATACATGAGGTGTGGAGGTTTCAGAAGCTACCCAACCTTTTCACACCATATATAAACACCTTTTTGAAGGATAAGGTTGAGGCATCAGGGTATCCGCGAGGAGTTGATACCGAAGATGAAAAGTCTGCCTATATTCAACGTTACCGCGACCGCGAAGGTATACAACTTGATCGTGTCCAAATTGTAAAGAATCCTGGCAAGCGCTTTAGTGCAAAGTTGTGTCTAAACAGTCTATGGGGAAAATTTGCGCAGAATACCGGCAGAGGGAGCATTCATTTGGCACAAAGTTATAGCGATGTCTGGGATTATGCCAATGCCCCCGATAAAGAGGTCATGGAGATCGTAAATGTAGGTAATACTTACGTAATAAAGTACAACAACACTGAATTTGCCACAGATACCTCAAGGGTTACAAACATACCTGTGGCCAGCTTCACAACAGCCTACGCCCGTATAAAACTTTGGGGTCTATTGCATTCTCTTGGGCGGAGAGTATTGTATGCCGATACAGATAGCGTGATATTCACAGAGAGGGAGGGTGAATACATGCCCACTATTGGGGAGTTCCTCGGCGAGCTCACTGATGAGATCAAGGATGAGTATGGGGACAACGCATACGCCGACTCTTTTGCCTCAACAGGACCTAAGACTTATGGGGTACGGGTCAGGGTGGGGGATGAAATGAAATATATCGTGAAGGCAAAGGGTATTACGCTCAACCATGCGAATCGGGAGGTTGTTAACTTTGAGTCGTTGAAGGATCTAGTATGTTTGGATGAACAACCTCACCAACTAATTGTAGGCACCCACAATTTTCGGGCGCAGAAGCTGGGGGGCGTGAAGGAACTTAGGGGTACGATGGTGTGCCGTAACACCTATAGGAAACGTTACCAGTTACCTGGTACCTATGATACCGTACCCTTTGGATACCAATGATGCTTCTAACTCACACGTCTTGTATATAATCGTATCTATTTGTAAATATATATATATATATATATATATAACTTGAATATCTCGTTATTTTATTAAATAAATCATGTTTCAAATAGCGTTTCACTTTCTCCTTGTGTGTGTGTGTGTGTGTGTGTGTGTGTGTGTGTGTGTGTGTGTGTGTAGGTGAAAGTTCTAAGCTCCGCCCACTGTAAGACCGTGAGTCATGCTACTATCTGGGAGTCCCTGCGTGGTCAGTCGACCGCAGTAAGCCCGAGAGATCAGACGTGTATTCAGATCAGACGTGTATTCAAATGGCTACCTTTAATATTGCTTGTACAACGTTTACGAAATGGTATTCAGTAAAGTGCCAGGATGTGGTGGATACCGAAAAACTTCCTATTCATCCCTCCTATGCCTCTTTTAAAAACACATTGGATTGTGCGAAGTTCCAAGATGTACAAATACTCTACGGATGTTCTGGTGAGACCGTTGAAGGCTTTCGTTGCACAGACGATGTGCTGAAGTATACTGCAGAGCTAAACTTTATAAAGTCTCACATACACCGTGAAGTAAAAGAAACAACGCGTGCAGAAGAGAAGCAGCAGGTATGGATAATGAGTCTTGCTGATGGGTGGTGTGACAAGCGGTATTACGTCATGCTACACCATGTCGATTACTCATACCCTACGACTGGAAATGTGAATCTCGTGATCATGGACAATCTTAAGTATTTTTATCACTATATTAACGTATATCATGATGAGGTTCGTAGTGAGGTTGTGGCTAGTGCCCTGCGTGAATTTTTAACAGAGTTTAGAGACGAGTATCGTTTGATGGGCAGAAAGGAAAAATATGAACATATGTTCCTCTCAAATAGTGCGCCGGAGTGTGGAGATGTTTAGTAAAATGTTCCTAGTTCTTATCCAAACTGTCTGGTGCGTAGGCTGGTAGTGATATTCTTGTACCGGTACAACAATTCGACTCGCGGAACAAGCCCATTCACGTATTATCGAGTCAGCCGCCCGTCGAACCATTCCTGCCTACCTGCGTGCCTCACACGGCTCATAGTTATCTCAGAGCTTGAGCCGAGTGGACGTGCGCTCTTCGAATACGATGGAACTTCCTTTGAGCAGCATTCTCAACGCCTCGTACGATGTGTCCGTGACGAAATCGTTGCGCGTGTTCAGGCGTAATTCCGGTACCATTAGCTATGTACTGGAAACGGAATGTAGACCGACAAACAAACGGGTTTATTTAAGTATCGAGGAGATGAATAGAATCTTTGTGATAGTTGAGAAGTGGAGTGAAGATCGTTATAAATACCTGCTACGTAGGTACAAGAAGAGAGCAGATTAGTGACGCACCCTCATACGCCGTTGTATGTACGTTGTGTATAAATAACGATCGGCCGTGCATTGATATACGGTTGATGTGGAAGAATGCTTCTGATAATAACGCTCTTATTCCTACGCGAAACCGTTTCATCCTCGACAGAATGTTTGAAATCGTCGGATTCCGTAAACTGAAACCTATATTAGACGCGCGTGTTACGGACATGCTTTATTTTGATACAGTACTTGAATACGCATACACGCTCTGCTCGATGGGTTTACCGAGTGTAGGACTGGTGAGAATGGTCTAGTGCTGGATGTTTATTTAAAAAGTTTAGACTCTTTGAAATACCATGAACTTTGGTACAAAGCAATTGATCGGTACAAGGCTGAGCTCACCTACACCGTTCACCCTGAAGAACTATTTCTTTATATAACGCGCAGTTGTCGTAACGATTTAGAAGATTATTTCAATTGCCGCTATGTTGAGTGAGTTCACGATTGAAAAGCTCGAGTCGGTAGAAATAAACCCTCGATTGGAAAAGCGTTCTTATAAACTTGTGTTTAATAATGTAGCTAACGATGAACTCTTTGTGCGTGCTTTTGATTGTATTCTAGACGTGTTTAAAGATGACTTACCAACCGGTTGTAAAGTGGGAACAAAAATAGTACTGAACGATATGAAAGCCCTTCATATCGAATACAGGTTTCCCTATACTTTAAGCGGTGAAATATTATTAAGCCGCATATACTGCGTAATGCAGAGCAATAATGATGTAATTGTAAACTCGATTAAGACAGAGTTTAGTATTTTGAAAAAAAAGTGTTGTATATATATTTTGCTTGACATTTCCCCGATTATACGCATATTTCTATTGATTTGTTTATATATATATATATATATATATATATATATATATATATATATATATATATATCAGTGGCGATTTCTTAATGAATGCAACGCATGCAATGCATGCGTTAATATGTTCTCTTTTCAGATCTAAGTAAGGATTATAATTGACAAAAATAATTTTCAGAAACTAAAAATGGCTAAGGCTTCAATCACGCATGTACTGGCTATTGGGCGGTGTAAACAAAATTATGTCTTATTTCATTAGACAATTAAGAACATTTTTCTGTACACAGATCGAAATACTTGTAGCTAAAGCATTCACTAATTCAGTCTGGGTACAGAAAAATGTTCTTAATTGTCTAGTGAAATAAGACATGATTTTGTTTAACCGCCTTGCCTTGGGCAATTTTTAAGGAGACTTCTCACTATCCATAAGATTTTTTTTTTGAGCCTCATAGCTAAATTCAAAAGGCAATATGTTTTAAAATATGCTTAGAAAATTTACTTAATATTTTTACTAAAAATAATTAAAAAGCTTTTTGTTCTGATTTTTTTTAATTAATGAAAATAATACGGCATGCATGCAGTTTTATAGGTGCGTTCACCAAAAAGTAACATCTGGAAATTCTGACAAGGCTTCTTTCCAGTACCACAGCCGCAAGCACCCACTTGTGTTCGGTGTTCCCTTTTGTGCTTTAGTTATTTTGGATAATCAGTTAAATAAATTATAGCATTGTAGTGCCCATAATGACTTGGGGGATAACGCCGCCTCCAAGTTCCCCCCCACCCCCCTTTGCAACAACCCCCACCCCCTTTGCAACAACCCCCACCCCCCTTTGCAACATTACATAATAACCTGCAACATTCTTGCACTCTCCCCTTTTTCGGCTATACTACTGGTTTCTATCCTTTTATCTGTGCCTTCATCTCTGATTTCCTTTCTGGCCGATCTATAGCTGCGGTTATAGATAGCCACTGTTCTTCTCCTAAAAGCTGGTGTTCCTCATGGCTCTGTCCTATCACCCACTCTTTTCCTTTTATTTATCAATGGTCTGTTAAGTCACACTTCCCGTCCTATCCACTCCTATGCCAATGATTCTACACTTCACTTCTACAGCCACTTCATAAAGCGTCCCTCCCAAAAGTCACTCCATAATTCGCATAGGACGGCTATGGTACACCTGACCTCTGATCTTTCTACAATCTCTGACTGGGGCAGAGAAAACGTCGTGAATTTCAATGCCTCAAGAACTCAATTTCTTCATCTGTCTACTCGTCACTATCTTCCACACGACAATCCCTTCTACAATAACAACTCAGTTCTTTCTATTCTCTTAACATTTTGGTTTTCTTTTCTCGTCGTCTTTCCTGGAAATAAATCACATATATTCTCTTTCTAAAACAGCTTCTAGGAGGTTAGATGTGCCGTACCGGCTCCACAGTTTTTTTCAACCCCTCATTTGCTGTCTCTGTGTAGACGTTATATCCGACCTTGTATAGAGTACGCTTCTCATTTGTTGGGTGGCTCAACCCACACAACACTACCTGACCGGGTAGAATCAAAGGCTTTTCGTCTCATCATTTCCCCGCCTCTTACTGACTGTCTTCAATCCCTCTTTCTTCGTCGCAATGTTGCTTCACTCTCTCTTTGCTATCGCTATTATAACGGACATTGCTCTTCTGAACTCTCTAACTGTATGCCTCCTCCTTTAAAGAGAGCAAGCAGTACCAAACTTTCTACACACTCTCATTCCTTTTCTGCCCAACTCTCTAATGCAATGGTTAATCAGTATTCTCAGTTTTTCATCTACTCAACCGGTCATCTTTGGAACAACCTTCCTCAATCCATCTTTCCCCATGTTTATGACCTCCAATCTTTCAAGCAGTGTTGAGGCATCTGTAAAACCTTAGGCCTTGATTTTGGCTCTCCTTCCTGCATAGGGTGGGGGGGACTGTTTTTGCGGGCATTCGCCTTTGGCTCCTCCTTCCTGCATTATATATATATATATATGTAAAGAACGACGCTTGTGTAGAAGAACGTTCCGCACAAGATGAGGAGGGAGAACGAACAAATGAAAAATGAGGTACCTCATTTTTCATTTGTTCGTTCTCCCTCCTCATCTTGTGCGGAACGCTCTTCTACACAAGCGTCGTTCTTTACATTAATTATACTGTGTGTTGTTTTTAAATAACCTGTAGGAAAATGTGAAACATCCACTCCAAGCACTTATGGGTTTAATTTCAACTCTTCTTTAAGGAAACTGAAGAGGAGTTCAAATAAACTCGAAAGTACTCGGAGTAGATTTTTCACTTTTTCCTACGAGTTATATAACTGATAATACCTGGAGGTGTTTGCAATGCAAACTACCAAAATTGCAATAAATTGAATACAGATATGGATGTTCTTTTGGCTAGACTAACACAGAGCATTGTTGCCTTCAGTAATGATGAACCACGTACGGAAGCTTCGTCAGTACTCCGACCTCCGAAATAGGCGCGTACTCCGAAATGGGCGTATGGGCGGAATGGTGCTCTATACGAAATGATGCGTAACTCTTTATAGTTCCATTTAAACTATGAATGTCTTGATAATATATATATATATATATATATATATATATATATATATATATATATATATATGCGCCTTGTCGTGTAATGGCTCATTACGAATCCACCGTAAATTTACCACTTTTCTAAGGTCCGGACAAAAATCACGTACTTACAATGTAAAATTTTCTTAGTATAGTGACCACACCTGCATATTGTGGAAAATGGCTTAGTTTACCAAGCTAATGGTAATTTTTTTCGGGGGGGGGGGAATGCAATATGTTTCTGTTATTATTAATATAGAAGGGGGGATCGTTGTTGGATTTAAGAACATCGAATCGTATTCCAAAATTTTTTTTTTTTTGCCCGCCTTCCAATATCCCAAGGTGGAATCATTAAATGTAAATTTATATTCGTTATTTTATTTATTCGTACTAAAAATGAAAAAGACAATTGCAGTTTTAAGTAGAAATTTTAATTTATATTCATTCATATTCAAAAATAAATTTGTTCTTCTAAAGTGACCACTTTCGTTTGGTCCCGATAATGGTCACTTTAAATAGGTTATATATATATATATATATATATATATATATATATATAGAGAGAGAGAGAGAGAGAGAGAGAGAGTGTTTCGTGGCTACCTTGTTTTGGGCAAACCCCGCTAATTTCATGCTTCGGGACAGTCAGAGTGAATATTACATTTGCTAATTTCCCACATGACACACTTGCCGTCAGTCACGGGTTGTGGACATTGTAAAAAAATAAATAAATAAATAAACAAGTGGCCCCAAAACTACATATTTCCCATATTATAATGATTATAATAGTTGTAAATCTTAATAAATTTAATGTTTATCTTTATTTACACCCTGTATTTCTAATAAAAAACAACCCCCCCACCCCCACCCCCCCACCCCCGATTCCCTGTTGTGAGCGAGCGGCGAGGTATAGAGAGGCGAGTCAGACACAAAAGTTCCCCTTAAAACATCAACAATACTGCTTTAAAGTTTTAATTTTACATTTAAGGGGTGGGGCTTTTAGTTAATTCTGCTAATTTTGCTACGAGAGAGAGAGAGAGAGAGAGAGAGAGAGAGAGAGAGAGAACTTTTACCACAGTACTTTTTTAATCCATCCATTTATTACATTTATTTTACACTTTGCGCAATTTTCACCTAATTTGTTACATCTTACACCTAGAACAAGAGGAAGGAATCTGATTTTGAAAAAAGTGAAAATCCCGTATATTAAGATGCCCGCGAAAAGCCCTTAACACTGCGCTCGGTGGGCACTTCGTAGGCGTTCTGCTAAATGGCTAAAAGAAGGCCGTAAGGGCGAATGGCCGCAAAAGCGCCCCCCACCCATAGAAGAAGGAACCAAAATCAAGGTTCCAAGGTCCAGTTACCTTTTAAAAGTCTCTCTGAATTTGCTTTTTAAACCTAAATTCCACTTGGTTAAATAACCGTTTCACGCTTTAATTAACATTCAAACTAATTAATAATAATTAATCGTATATTAATCGTACTTTAGTATGATTAATTATTATTAATCAGTTTTAGTGTTAATTAAAACGCTGTGAAACGCTTATTTAACCAAATACGGAAACTTAGGTTTAAAAGCAAATTCAGAGAGACTTAAAACGTAACTGGAGCTTGGTTTTGGCTCTTTTCTCCTTCATTAAATGTCGTTATTACAATATATATATAATATTATATATATATATATTATATATATATATAATGGCATGGTGTTTAAACCGAACTTAAAGCGTCAAGTTTTTATTTGCGCGTCAGCCACGACGCCCGAAGCTCTCCTCTCCAGGGATCTATCCCTTATGCTTCTGACGGCGGAACGAGCCTCCGACACGAGAGTAAAAAAATTTAAAAAAAAAATCAACATTGGAGAAATTATTTTTAAGCCATTAAAACTTTATTCTTTCTTTTCTTTTATGTGACCTTTGCACACGTGCGCGTTCGCTCGAACACACACACACACACAAAAGTTATTAACTTCATTTGTAAATAACTTTTAAGAGGTAAAAAGTAGTATTTCAGACAATGCTATCGTTAAATCGCATTTTAACTTTTAAAATTGTTCACCCCAACTACGTTTATACTAATTACTAGTATTAAAAGTTATTAGAAATGTTACTTAGTTTAAATATACATTGTCGCGTAGTGAAGTGTGGGGGTGGCTCCCATTTAAACGGGAACACGGAAGTTTTTGTACCTGATTACCGAGGGCGACATGTTAAAGAAGTGTAACGACAAAAATTTACAGGTACCAATTTCGCCAAAAGTACCCATGCGAGACTCCAACTGTGTACCCTTCGATGACTCAGAACCACAATACCCACTGAATCACTCACCCCAAGATTAAAGCATCATCAAGGATAACCGGCAGCGGATAATAATAAGAATAATAATGGTTGAGGTTCACCTCTTTCGCAACGGCAAAGGTCATGTGGCGGAGAGGACATAAGGCACCAATGCAGTTTTCAGGGACAAGCTCCAGTCCCCTAACCTTTAGAATGGAGGGTTCGGTAACCTCTTCCCCAAGGTCTTACGTCATATAAATAGTCATAAAACAAAGAAGTTTAGCGATGGTCACAACATCTAAATAAGTAATTGACCAAAAACAACAAAAAGCGAAACTAAATGCGTTTCTTTAAAAAAAAAAAAAAGATAACCGAAATATTTTAAAAATTCTCTAATGCAACCATCAGTAACGACTTTCTGTGTGTGTGTGTGTGTGTGTGTGTGTGTGTTGGTGCGTGACAAAACACCATCGAGTATGACGTCCTCAATTATTTTATATACCCTCTTATCTCTTCCTCGTACGTTTAACATTTTGACCGTCCGTCAAACATAATCCGGAAATGTAAAAAAAAGAGGAAAAAGAAGAATTATTGTTTAAAAAACAAAAATAAATAAATAATTAAAATAATTAAATAAATAACTAAGTTTAAATTAAATTAAAACCTAACCTAATTCGTTCAAGTGCTTGCGTGCTTTCTGATGTGATATTAATGGAAGCCATCTTGCGACACTGTGCATGGTCAAGTCAAAGTGAAAATCAGTCATGTCACAATGCGCATACCACAAATAAAAGATCCTAAAAATAATCATTATCATCATCATCATCATTATATATATATATATATATATATATATATATATATATGGTGGTCCAAAAAATGAAAATGAAAAATATATTTCTCATGACATTTGCCCATATTCCACAACCACTAACGATGTTGGAAATAAAAAACTGGTTCGATTCGTGCATATTTAGAGGTGATGCAACTCGAAGCCTTATTAGTATCATTATACAGTTTGGGGTTGCAAATTTCTTCAAACTTGCGCCACCTTTAAATATTAATTGATTTAGCTCAAAATCCGGTTTGACGTCTTTTTCCATATAAGGAATGAGAAAATGCATCAGGAGCTCTTATATGTGCATTTTAAAGTTTTACCATATATGTGTGGCTCACCCAAATATATATATATACAACTCAGAATGATCACCCGAGAAACTTTTATGTTACACAGATTGAGCATGGAACAAGGAACTCTTCTGGGAACATGAAATCATGACCGGGTCATGATGATCAGTTCCTCACGTTGGGCTTCCATCCTGAAAAAGAAAAACTTTAGTAATTGTCATTTACCATTATTTATTCAGACTATAGTGGATTTAATTTTCCCAGAAGAGTTCCTTGTTCCATGCATGATCTGTGTGTAACATTATATAAAGGGTGATCCAGAGAAATGGGACCCAAAAGAAACCCCTGTAACTCTTAAAGTATAAGTCCTTTTATAAAATCATACGCATCATTCGAAAGAGGATAGTTACAAGTTTGTACAGGATTGTATAGGTTTTGACAATACAAGACAAGATAAGATACAAAACAAAATAAAAGTGTTAGTTAAAAACTTAAAACTAACCCTTCAAGATGACTGCATGGACTGTGGAACAGCTGCGTTTCATAACTGAGCAATATTATGAGCATGGAAGAAGTGTAGTTTCAGCTCTTAGAAGGTGATTTTGACATCTGAAAATTTGTCTTGAAAGATCTTTGAGCTGAAACTACACTTCTTCCATGCTCATAATATTGCTCAGTTATGAAACGCAGCTGTTCCACAGTCCATGCAGTCATCTTGAAGGGTTAGTTTTAACTAACACTTTTATTTTGTTTTGTATCTTATCTTGTCTTGTATTGTCAAAACCTATACAATCCTGTACAAACTTGTAACTATCCTCTTTCGAATGATGCGTATAATTTTATAAAAGGACTTATACTTTAAGAGTTACAGGGGTTTCTTTTGGGCCCCATTTCTCTGGATACGAGTATTAGGGATGTACCGAATACTAAAATTCATCGAATACCGAATATTTGGTGCAAAACTCTTCCGCAGAATACCGAATTCTGAATATTAGTTTTATTTGGGTTATTAGGCGTCACTATAAAAAACTGAAGCCTTTATCAGTTTGACAGCACATAGGATTAATAGTAAGTATGAGCAAAAGCAGCATGTTTTAGCCACCAAAAATCTGCCAGATTCCCATACTCATGAAAAATTTGCAACTGCATTGACTTCTATATTGCAAGAATGGTCAATAAAGAGCGATCGTGCGCATGCAGTTGTGCACGACAATGCCTGTAATATTACTAAAGCTGTTAGCGTTCTCAAAATTACTCTTGTTGCTCGTGCGACTCATACTTTAGCACTCATTGATGAAGCCCTTCTTAGCCAGAAGTATGTTTCAGAGATATGCGCAATTGCGCGCCCAGTCTGTTGCATTTTAATTATTCATCTCCAGCCTTTGACAGACTTAAGGAATTCCAGAAGCAACATAATTTACCCGAAAACAAGCTTATAGAAGACGTTATCACCCAATGGAACTCTACATTCTATATGCTACAACGACTTCTTCAACGAAAAACTGCGGTTGTTGCATACGCCTCGGACTATGACATACTGTAACAACCTTCAATAAACATCGATGGACTTTAATTCAGTGTGTTGTAAAGCTTCTTAGTTCTTAGTCGATGTAAAAATTAACGAATGACTTTTCCTCTGATTCTTCTTGTCTTCACATGGTGTCTCCCGATGTAACGGGTCTCGTGGTATTTTTGCCTAACATAACTGATGAGGCGGGTGTTCATACTATGAAAAACGATTTAATAGAAAATTTACAGAATCGTTTCAGGCAGCGGAAGGCCGATATTACTCGCAAGATTTTTCACGTTTTAGATTCTCGTTTCAAATTTGCTTGCATGACAGTGCCTGAGTTTGCAAAAAACGAGATAATCATTATGTCTGCATCACCTAACGCTAGTCCTGCACGTAATATAGCCTAGGGCGATGAAGCAACTGATTTTGTTTCACGAGAAGATCAGAACCTTTGAAAAAGAAGCCTAAGGTTAATTTATGGAGTTATTTCGATATGGTTGTGCCTCCACGTAACAAAAATAGTCAGAAAAGTTATCAAAAAGAATTAGACATCTATTCAAACGAGCTACGAGTCAGTCGCGACACGAACCCTCTTGATTGGGGTCGCCATAATGGTGAAAGATTCCCAAAACTACTGAACAGCTGGGTTTTGCTGCGCGCCACCTAACGTCACCGGGTCTCGATCCCGGGGCCGATGGATTCGTAGTTAGCGATGCTAACCACTACACCACCGAGGCGCATATATGGTAAAATATGGTAAAAATATTAAAATGCAAAAATAAGAACTCCTGATGCATTTTCACATTCAATATATGGAAAAAGACTTCAAAGCGGATTTTGAGCTACATCCATTAATATTTAAGGTTGGCGCAAGTTTCAAGAAATTTGCAACCCCAAACTGTATATGTGTATAATGATACTAAGGCTTCGAGTTGCGCCACCTCTAAATATGCACGAATCGATCCAGTTTTTTATTTCCCACATCGTTAGTGGTTGTGGAATATGGGCAAATGTCATGAGAAATATATTTTTTTTTCATTTTTTGGACCACCCTATATACAGTAATATATACAGCGTGTCCCAAAGAAATGTATACCCACTTTGTTCGATAATACCAGCTATGAGGATAATAAATATATTACTGTTTATATGTTTTTTAATAAAGAATTTTCTCCTGAATCTAAATATGTAATTATTTTATTAAAATTGAAGAACAAAAACGTTACAGATGTTTAAATTAGAATTATTATTTTCGAGACTTCATGTGCGATATTTTCTAATATTTTTTTTTATGGCCTGGCCTGCCTTTTAACCGACTGTTTTGAGATACTTATGTTTAGTGCCTAGCTTAGCCTAGCCATTTCGTTGAGTTCTAATTAGGCAAGACTACAGTTTTGCTCTAACCTTATCTAACATCTTATAACTCTGCGACGTTTGTTCTTTTCTAACGACAATTTGAACATCTTAGATAAAGTGTCATTTAACCATGGAATTTGTAAATTTTTTGAATTAACTAATAATTACAACATTTATGCTTCAATATCAACACTAAACATAAGTATCTCAAAACAGTCGGTTAAAATATTAGAAAATATCGCACATGAAGTCTCGAAAATAATAATTATAATTTAAACATCTGTAACTTTTTGTTTTTCAATTTTTAATAAAATAATTACATATTTAGATTCAGGAGAAAATTCTTTAAAAAACATATAAAAAGTAATATATTTATTATCCTCATAGCTGGTATTATCGAACAAAGTGGGTATACATTTCTTTGGACACGCTGTGTTATATATATTACACACAGACCGTGCATGGAACAAGGACTTCTGGAAAAATTAAATTCACTATAGTCAGAATAAGTAATGATTAGTGATAAATACTATAATTTTTCTTTTTCATGATGGAAGCCCAACGTGGACAACGGGTCACTAGCAAAGAGGACCTAAAATATAGCTTCTTTCACCAGCTATCTGCTATCTACTAAGCAGATAGCTGGTGAGGGAAGCTATATTTTGGAGCCTCCTTTGCTTGTGACCGTTGTCCACGTTGGGCTTCCACCATGAAAAAGAAAAACTATAGTACTGTATTGTTAATTATACTGGTGTACCGATTAATCGGCACAGGCAGAATCGGCCATTTTCGGGACATCGGCATCGGCCAAACTTAGCCGATTCTCTCACCGATTCCTTGACATTTTAAAATTTTCATTACAAAACAAAATTATATTTTATAGAAAATTGAACAGACAAAAACCACTATTTATGATAACTTATACTCATGTTAAAGTGTAATTATATAAAAATATTTTACATTCACGAAAAAGGGAAAGCTTAATAAGTTAAGTTGCCCCTAAATTTACATTTTCTCTAACTAGCTAATCTCAAATATTATAAGCTATTGTAATCTCCTACTCTATATTAATAAAAATTCTACATTAAGTTGTACTTTATAAATTATATATTAAACCATCTTATTATGCTGACATTATTTTAACTATTTTAATAATTTTATAAACCCAAATTATATACACATTTTTTTATTCAAATTGGCCACCAGGGACTTGAAATTTTAATGTAAAATTTTGTTGTTGTTTACACTGTTGAAGAAAATATCCTCAACCAACCAAAACCAATTACTTTAAATATTGGTATTCAATTTATGAAACTAAAATAAAATTAGTTACTTTCCTGTTATCCCGGACCCAGACTTTTTTCCAGTTGCCAGACTTCAATTTTGACACAGAATATTTTCGTTAAAACTAACGAAAATATCACGACTTAACCTAACCCTACCAACTAATTAGGTTAATTGAATGTCCGGTTAGGTAAAACTGTACGCCCTTGATAATTAGTTAGGTTAAGTCGTGATATTTTCGTTAACTTTAACGAAAATATTCTGTCAAAATTGAAGTCTGGCAACTGGGAAAAAAAGTCTGGGGTCCGGGATAACAGGAAAGTACCTAAAATGATTTTGTCATTTTACTGTGTAATAAAACTTTTTAACATCATTTAACTACGGTATACGAGTAATAAATTCTGGTACAGGACTTTATATTGTGGAATGAGCTAAGGAAAAGCATTTAAACAAATTTGAAATGTAAAAATATGAACATTGAAAGTTTTCACATTAGATTAGTAAAATTATAAAGGGAATTGATTTTTTTTAATATAGGCAAAGAATCGGTATCGGTAGTTTTTCATGGAATCGGCATCGGCTAAATTTTGGAATCGGTAACATCACTAGTTATTTACCATTACTTATTCGGACTATAATACATATTGATATGTACGCTACCCAAATTATTCCAGAATAAATAAACCTTTTATTTAATTAAAATCACACGCAAATAAAATTTACAGTATATATAGGAGAAGAAAAATAGTTTCTTTGCTCGTCTCTTATTCTGAAAGAGTGGACGAATGGGTTCTATCAAATGTATTGTTCTCGAGAGCACTTCTGCATGAACCTTTTTACTCCCCCCCCCCCTCCCCCGCCAAAAGTGTAAAAAGGCAAACCAAACTATGCTTGGCGAGGATTTTTTACACTCCTAACCACCTAGACGTGGCCTTAAAACTACCACGATATAACAAAACATTAAAAATGCACGCACGCACACAACTTGTATATATTATAACAGGCTGGATAAAGACAACGTTATTGGGAAAAGCGATGTGGTTAAAATAAACAATGGCCACTAACACATCACGACCATTCAAATTTTTACCTTCATACCTTTCACCTCTTCAAAAGTGACCTGAATGCGAGGGCGGGTCCGAAAGTCAGACGCCCTGAACGAAAGAATACTCTATTCTCCCTCAAGGGCACAGGGCAAATGTCTAGACAAGTACAGAATAAAGCCTACTGGCCTATTACGAGACTCCGCAGCAAGATTTAACGGCTGTATATAGGCCCTATACGTTGTACAAACGCATTTTGTAGGTACCTATACAGTGAATAAAATTAATTTTATATCAGTTTTACATCAAAGGCTGTTTCCTAGACGGATACAGGCCTATTCCCATATCGAGAAAAGATAAAAGAATTTTTTCCCTTCCTTTTGCAAACCTGGTTATTATTTTCCTTTAGTTGCCCTTCAATCATATTAACTGTCTGGAAGATGAAGATGAACACACCACACAAACACACTTATATATAATATATATATATATATATACATTCAACTGCAAAGAACACGCAGTATAAATAACGTAAAGAACGACGCTTGTATAGGAGATATTCCGCGCAAGACGAGAGAGAGAAAACGGAACAAATGAAAAAATGAAGTAACCACCTGGGAATCGAACCCGGGATCTTCCGATTGCCGGTCAGACGCGATACCATTACACCATGGACTTCACTCTTCCAAATGCCGTAATTCTTCTACATACTCGCAGAAACCAATGCCCCAAGGGGGCACCTCCCGCATGCCGTAACATTATATACATTCAACTGCAAAGAACACGCAGTATAAATAACGTAAAGAACGACGCTTGCGCGGAATATCTCCTATACAAGCGTCGTTCTTTACGTTATTTATACTGCGTGTTCTTTGCAGTTGAATGTATATAATGTTACGGCATGCGGGAGGTGCCCCCTTGGGGCATTGGTTTCTGCGAGTATGTAGAAGAATTACGGCATTTGGAAGAGTGAAGTCCATGGTGTAATGGTATCGCGTCTGACCGGCAATCGGAAGATCCGGGTTCGATTCCAGGTGGTTACTTCATTTTTTCATTTGTTCCGTTTTCTCTCTCTCGTCTTGCGCGGAATATCTCATATATATAATTATATATATATATATATATATATATATATATTAGTTAAACAATGTATTAGACTTTGCCGTCTTGTACGCAAATTTGTGTTGTTTTACTCTGATGTTTGAAGTTCTTCCAGTTTGACCTCTACATACTGAGTTACATTGTGTACATCTACGTAATCGAGTAGACAGCCAGAAGCATTATCTGGGCTGTTCTATATTAGGCGAGATTTAACAGTTAATTGTTTTAAGTAAGGTCGGAAGATGTTTAAAATTTACGTGGTAAAAGGTAGGTTGAGGATATTTTGTGATCAAATTCCTTTTGAATTACACTATATATAATACTTCTTTTTTGTTTTAGCTTTGCTTAAACAATTTTCTATAGAAATGAAATAGGTTAAATTCGCTTAATACCACTGTTCATAATACTGCATAACTGAGAATCTAAAAATTCATGATTAACAACTAACTCTCAATGCTCTGAAAAACATAGAAGAAAAATGGAAAAAACTTCACCAACAAAAAATTCATCAACATCGAAATAAATAATCAGGCTAAAGGCATAAGACATCATCTTATAAATGCCTTTGGCCTGATATAATTATTTGAATAAGAATGACTTCTTTGATAAGCTCAATAATTTAGTTCAGTCTATAGAATTAACTGTGGAAAAGAAAACTGACAAATGCTTATCATTTCTAGATCTAAAAATTCGGAAATGCACAAATCAATTCAGATTTGAAGTTTTTCGGAGCCTTCCAATAAAAATTCTTTTATTCATTTTTATTCTGATGATCACCCCTCGATAAAATATTCAATTCTTTTCTTCTACGTTTCTCAGAGCATTAAGAGTTGTCAGTCCCGAATTTTTAGATTCTGAGTTATGCAATAATATGAACAGTGGTATTAAACGACGTTATCCTATTTCATTTCTAAAAAATTGTTTAAGCAAAGCTTTAAAAGATACTATAATAGTGTAACTCAAAAGGAATCCGCTCATAAAAATTTTCGATACTTACGTATTAACGGGGGGCCACCACATATTGATGATTGGTTAGGTTAAATTGTAATATTTTCGCTAGTTGAAAATTTCTAATACATCATATTTTTTAAATAATAATATTTTTAAAAATATTTACAATGATTTATATTTCAAATATTTACAATGATTAATAGCCTCCATTAGGGTGGAAGCAGTACGATCCCAAATTTTCATTATAGGCCTAAAAAAAATATTTTTTTCAGAAAATTGTATAAAAAAATATTTGAAAAATATTGCTATTTAAAAAATATGATGTATTAGAAATTTTCAACTAACGAAAATTTTACAACTTAACCTAACCAATCATCAATATGTGGTGGCCCCCCGTTAATACATAAGTACCAAATATTCTCAGCCTACTTTACCATACATTTTAAACATCTTCCGACCTTACTTAAAACAATTGGTACTAACGTAATCTTTAAGTACATAAATACTGTTAAATCTTACCTAATGAAGAACAGCCCAGATAATGCAGCTGACTTTGTCTACTCGATTGGATGTAAACAATGCTACTGGGTTTATATAGATCAAGCTAGGAAAACTTTCTAGAGACGTCAGAGGAAAACCGCATAAATATGCGTGTAGGACTGCAAATAATTGTAATGCATTGTTTAACTAAATGTATAAATATAATTGTAATATTAATTGGGAAAGTTCTAAAATTCTCGTTAAAAATAGATATAACTAAAAGGAAAATTCTGGAATGTGCATTCATATACTTTATAAATAATTTCAATAACAGTTCAGGAACATACAAAATGAACCACATCTTGTAAATGTAATGATGGGGTTGTTTAACCTCCTTCGCAACATCTAAGGTTATAGGACGGAGGAGGACCTACAACTTTATGTGGGATCCGAACACGCGTCGCTGCGTAGTCTGGAAGCGGAGGACGCTCTCTCATCCAACTGCTACTATCCGACCCAATGTCGCTTAATTTCGCTGATCAACGGGAAGAGGTGCTACGACGTACCCGACCACATCTTATTAAAATAACATTTGCTTTTTATCAGCACCTGTTAATTCTTCGCTATTTCCTCCTAACCTATTTTGTTTACGCTGTACAGAAATACGGTATATATTTTGGCTCCTTGCCTTTTCTCTTCATTCCCTGATGAGGTGCACACGAAAGGCCTTGGAATCGCTTTTTTCTGTGGATTTGCATCATTTATTTTATTTCACGTGTTTAATTGTGAAATTTATCACAAACAGCATATATAATATATATATTATATATATTATATTATATATATATATATCAACGTGAATTATTCAACTGATAAATAAAATAAAAGCAGCACTTTTAAATATATACAATATCCCC